>SEYY01014178.1:167500-172500 GCA_009176605.1 Armadillidium nasatum | reverse complement strand
TATATATATATATATATATATATATATATATATATATATATATATATATATATATATATATATATATATATATATATATATATATATATATATATATATATATATATATATATATATATATATATATATATATATATATATATATATATATATATATATATATATATATATATATATAGACAGTAAAACACCCCACAGGAAATAAAAACAAAAATTAAAATTGGAGCAAGCTTTCGAAGGGATAGCCACCCTTCCTCTTTCAGGCTCTAGTTTATTATGAAAAGATTTTTTTAAAAACAAAAAGGCATAAAAATAATTGGTTGGTAGTTTAAATAAAATTGTTAAGACCTTTAAGAAAACTTGAAAACTTTGAAAAATTTTTAACAATATGATTCGTAAAATCATCTAATAAAACATTATTATGAACATTAAAATTATTTACATTTTTAATTAAAATGGATTCTATAAATTGTCTTTTATTTACATTATCTTCTTTTATAAGCAACTTCATCTCCTCTAGTCCAATTCTATGATTATTCGATATCCGATGTCTATGTAAAGCAGAATTTTCATCTCCAACTTGAAGCGAATATTTATGTTGGTATTTTCTTCTTTTAAAATCCACCGTCTCACCAATATAAACACTATCGCAATCTTTGCAAGGGACCTGATACACACCTGCATTATGTTCGTCCTTTTTATCGAGATTTTTTGTCTATGAAAAAACTTTTTAATATTCGTTGGGACACTCGACACCAACAAAAATTCTCTTGGTAAAAATTTCTTAATGTTGGTAGTGTCAGTGGGTACGTTCACTATAAACTTATCAGCAATGTCAAACTTAAGACGATTTTCAGCTTCACAATCTCTCTCGATATTTTCATTTATATTTTCTGTCTCATTTGAATTGTTATCAATAGGTGTGTCATGAATGGTAAAATTCGAAATTCTACCAGAGACCAAATCCAGTACATCTTGCCTTTCAACATTTCGCAATCTCCTTTTTGTGGATTTCAAAGCTCTATCTATAAATTGAGAAGGATATCCAAGAGTTTTAAAAATCCCTCTAATATGTGCAATCTCCTCATCCAAATATTCCGGACTACAAAGTCTAAAAGCTCTTTAAAAGAAACCTTTTAAAATTCCAAATTTCACGTGGGACTCATGACAAGAGAGCCAATGCACATAACTATCAATATGTGTATCCTTTCTAAAAACTTTTATTTCCTGTGGGGTGTTTTACTGTCTAAAATTTTACACGGTTATAGTGTTTTATATATATATATATATATATATATATATATATATATATATATATATATATATATATATATATATATATATATATATATATATATATATATATATATATATATATATATATATATATATTAACGCAATTATTAGCGTTCTTATGTATATTTAAATTACTTCCTTCACACCATTCGATTTGTTTTCTTAAATGTGTAATTTACAAATTATTCTTTAATTGGCTAAAAATCAATTTAATTATTTAGGTTACTTCCAAATGGCACGACATTAGCAGCTACTGGGCAGCTTTCTTCCCCTTTAAAACCTGCGGAGCACTGTTTTCCTCACGTCTTTTTAGCTTCAGTTTTTTCAACCAGTGTTTTCAATTTCCTTTGCTTCATTCAACATTACCTACTTCTTGCTTAAATTTACCTCCATTATTATTATATGAGGCTTCTTAGAATTCTATTTATTTGCTGCAAGTTTTTTTTTTTAACTTGCCATTTGTCTTGAATTGCTATTTGCGGCACTTCACGTCAAGAATCAGTGCCTCCCGATATAGATATATATATATATATATATATATATATATATATATATATATATATATATATATATATATATATATATATATATATATATATATATATATATATATATATATATATATATATATATATATTTATTTATTTATTTATTTATTTATATATATTAGCATTACAGTATTAATTTTAGATATAAATAAATTATCGTTTACGTATTACAGAAAAAACGGGGAAAAAATGACAATTTGCCTATATCGAATTTGTTGTGTGAGGAAACTGAGGTTAGTATAATAGTATTTATAATTTTTTTCATGTGATTTAGAGTTCAATAAATATACATTTTAATTTATTATCTTATTAAATGAGAGAGTTTATAAGTATAATGCTGTAATTAAAACTGACCTAGAATAATATTAGTAGCTTGATTAGGCAAAGTTAGTTTCAAATGTTTATGGAAAATGTAATGATTTTATAGTAAACTGAAACTCGACTTGCCGGATAAAATTCCTTTAGAATTTGTTCTAAAATTTCAAGAAATATTTATGTAATAAAGCGCATTCATTTAAAAACATTTGTCTTCAAAAATATGCTTTCAAACATCACTACTGATAGCATTAAATAAAGCATCATATAAATGTATTATAATGATGATTTTAGTGATTTAATAAACAAAAATTTGATACTGATAAACGAGTGAAACATCCCAAACGAGATTAGTTTAGTTTTACGTATTTTCATTATGCATTAATATTTCCCAAACATTGAATTTAAAAAAAAATTAAAAAAATAAAAATTTTTAAAAAATAACACAAGCAAAAATGTCTTAGAAAGGATTTAAGTTTAAAATAATTTTAAGTTTTTTTTTTACCATTTGCAATATTTATATGAATGACAGCTAAAGAGTTTAAATACTTATCCACCAGCACAACCTTTCATCCATGCAGGTCATGGTGATATGTAGAATATATATATATATATATATATATATATATATATATATATATATATATATATATATATATATATATATATATATATATATATATATATATATATATATATATATATATAAAGAATATTCGTAAAATAGAGAATCTGCGTTTCATTCTAAAGAACGCATCTTACACTAACTCTTCCCGTTCGTCTTTCAAGCCTCGAATTAATTTCTTCTTTTCGTGTCTGACGAACGAAGAGAATTTAAGGACAAATTTTAAGAAAAGGATTAACTCAAAGTAATCATCTAAAACAAAAGCCAAATACTAATCCTAATAGGCTATTTCTAATCTCTTTTCGTCAGTATATATATATATATATATATATATATATATATATATATATATATATATATATATATATATATATATATATATATATATATATATATATATATATATATATATATATATATATTTATATTTATATATATATATATATATATATATAAATATACGTATATGATCAAAAATCAAAATCCGCCACCAGGAAAGGTTATTAGCCCTGTCAGTAGGTTTATTCTAGGATGAACCAAGGGTTTCATGGGCAGATGCCAAACATCTGCTGATTTGTCAGGTCTATCACGGATGCAGACTTTGATCCCATCCTGCAGTAAGAATTCCGCAGATGTACTTATTACGCATATGTGGGTGGGCCAAGCGAAGAGAAAACTGCCCAAATTTCTCTAATCTTACCAAGCCTCTCATTTGCTAAGCGAATGCTTGATCTTCTGAGCTACGGAGCTGCTATATATATATATATATATATATATATATATATATATATATATATATATATATATATATATATATATATATATATATATATATATATATATATATATATATATATATATATATATATATATATATATATATATATATATATATATATATATATATATATATATATATATATATATATATATATATATATATATATATATATATATATATATATATATATATATATATATATATATATATATATATATATATATATATATATATATATATATATATATATATATATATATATATATATATATATATATATATATATATATATATATATATATATATATATATATATATATATATATATATATATATATATATATATATATATATATATATATATATATATATATATATATATATATATATATAATATATAATATATAAATATATATATATATATATATATATATATATATATATATATATATATATATATATATATATATATATATATATATATATATATATATATATATATATATATATATATCGCCTGTTAATATCGCCGTTAGTGTTTAGCCAGACATGTGTCGAATTTGAAGGTTGCTAAGTCTTAGCATCTTCCTTTTACGTTCCTCATTATAGCGATAAGACTTAAAAATATTTTGTTTTTCATTATACAAAATAAATATGCAAAATATTCAAGTTAGCTGCTAAAAAGAAGGCTTGACTACTCAATAAATAGTCGTAATTTCTTATCGAGTTGCTTTTTAACAATGTTGAAAGTTAAATTTGGTTTGTAAATAAAGTCGTTCTACCCCAAATGATATTCTATTTATGAATATTTAAGTGTGAACAATTTCTCTACATTTTAATGGTTGACCATAATATATCTCCTGTTTTGGTATTTTCTAATTTTGAGGTAATATATATTCAACTTAAGTAACCTATGTTGATTTGCGCTTATTTTACATCTAATCTCTCATTTGAGTATCATCAAAATATAAAAGGTAATTTATTTATATTAATCATGCATGTTTAACTGTTCTTCCAAAGTTTAGTTATAGAAACCCATTTCCTTCTCATTGTGCAAGAAGGAAGAACAAAGTTGCATCGATTCTCGTTTTAAACACAAACATCTTCAAGATATTGTTGCGTGTGCCCCGAAGTTTTGGATCACTTATCCGTGACTCAGGGTGAAAGATCAAGTTTCTTTCAACAGTGTATTTCATATACATCTTCATCAGATTCATGGTGAGTTATATTTTTGGTGTAAGTGCGCAGGTGACATTTATTTATCAATTTTTTAAGATATTTCACATTGTTCTGCATTACTATTGCAGAAATGGATATCGGATCTTATAGGAAACCAAATCTCTTTTTCAACTAAAGTTGTCAGCTCTCTAGATGACAGGTCAATCTACACCTTAGATTCGGCTGCTTAGCCATAAAATTAACGAAGTGTACCAAA
>SEYY01014178.1:157500-165000 GCA_009176605.1 Armadillidium nasatum | reverse complement strand
TTCATAATCTTTCTTTACATTAAAAACGTAAAGAAAGATTAAGAAGCAAGAAATTCGTACTTTATAATTTTTTCTGAATGAATATAAAAAAAAACTGAACTAAAACTATTATGTTTTCATTATATTATTGTCGTGAATATTATAAATTTATCAACCGTAGGAAAAATATCTCAATCTACACTTTTGAATCTGACACCACCTGCCAGTCATAATGAGTAATTAGAGAGAGAGTCATGAAATTATTTATTAACTTTGTTTTGGCCTTTGAGGGAGTCGCGATTGTAATAAACTTCAAGTGTTGCCTGCTTTATATTTGATGATGGGAAAGGGGGATGATCGTGGGGCTTAGCTCGTTCAAAAACGATAGTTTAAAGAATAAAGAAAAAGATAAAAGTTTATATTTAGTTCTTGTTACCAATATATTTCCTTAAAACGTTGGAAATTTCTTGTAGAATTTAAACATTTGTCATCACATTCTTATTAATCATTCAATTCATATTAAATTTTCAAAGTATATTAGAATTAATTATTACTTACCATTTATTTAGGAAAAAAATTTTGAATACCAAACTAAGGTTTTTTTTATTAATATTTATTTTATTTATTTTTTTACTTATTATTATTTTTTTTTTGAGATGGTACTCAATAAACAAAGGACAATTGATTGGGTACACAAAAGAATGCTTTATACAAAAATAAGTGAAAAGTTTTATCACGAAAGGTTTTCTTGCAAAATTTATTTATTTTATTTAGTAGTTGTGCAATCTTTTTGTGTAATCTTTCATTGAACGAAATATCTTGAGTTCCTTGATTAACTTTCTTGTGCATTAATCATTTTGTCGATGATTAAATATATATATATATATACACACACACACACATATATATATATATATATATATATATATATATATATATATATATATATATATATATATATATATATATATATATATATATATATATATATATATATATATATATATATATATATATATATATATATATATATATATATATATATATATATATATATATATATATATATATATATATATAATGACTAAAGCATTTGCGCAGAGTCCCGGTAAATTCATGTCCTGACGTGTTTCGTTTTGTTATTGGAAGAATTTGCGTTTCTTTTTATTTTATGCATCATTATTAGTTGAGCATTCAATCTTACCAGTACAAATCCCTCAGGGTTAAAATTTATACTCTTGCGATATGTCTCGAAGAAGCTGTGTTATTTCTCCGGATAACTTTTGTTTTATATTTGGCGAATATACTATTAAAGAGCAACGAAGAAACATAAGTGATTTGTAAAGATAGAATATTTCGCGTACTTCAAACTAAACCTTGTGGATCAAGACAATACTGGGACTCCCATAAGGTGTGCAGGAAATGCAAAGAAGTATTCCGCCAGTGGTTCAAAGATGAAAAACATAGTTTTCGCTTTGTCATCCTTATGATGTGGCGTGAACAACAGAACAACAAAACTTCAGTAACGACTACTTCTTTTCTTCAGTCGACGTTAAAGGCTTCAATAGAAAAAACAAAAAAGAAATAACGTACCCAAACGTTAATACAGCCACTCGTTCTGTGCTTCACTCAAGTGAAACTGCCACCTTCTTTATTTGTTAAAAATTTTAATTTGCCATTTATTTTTACATATAATTTAATGACTCCATTTCATTTTAACCATTTGGATTACTACTATTTTTCAATATTATTAAAAATATTTTCAATTTTGTCATATAACTAGTTTCTGTATTTAATAATTATTGTTTAAAAATTTTAGGTTTCAAGTAGAGAGTTGAAAGTAAAAAACTGAAAGAAAACTGAGTGTCTTATTCAAACCCACTATTAAATTTCCGTATATATATATATATATATATATATATATATATATATAATATATATATATATATATATATATATATATATATATATATATATATATATATATATATATATATATATATATATATATATATATATATATATATATATATATATATATATATATATATATATATATATATATATATATATATATATATATATATATATATATATATATATATATATATATATATATATATATATATATATATATATATATATATATATATATATATTATATATATATATATATATATATATATATATATATATATATATATATATATATATATATATATATATATATATATATATATATATATATATATATATATATATATATATATATATATATATATATATATATATATATATATATATATATATATATATATATATATATATATATATATATATATATATATATATATAAAGTACTGTTCGTTTTTTTTTAACTTCAAAATACAATTGACTTGGGCCCAGCCAATAGGATATAGACTCTTTAAGGTCAATCAAATTTATCATTTTTTTGTACCTTAAATCAATATTTAAAATTACTGACTTGCAGTAAGAGAACTTATTAAAAATAATCCTAAATTTTATATCACTAAATAGTAAATTCTATTGACTGAAAAATCACTCAAATTAAGTGAAACCAAATCTGTAACTGTCAAGAAGATCTTAAACAAAACAGCAATTTATTACCTTAAAAAGAAACATTTTCAGAAATTTTAATTTCATTTCATTTTCTTTTAACACTTTAAAGAATAAAAAAATAATGAATTTACTAAAAATGAAAGAGATGAAATATGAAAATGTTACAAAAATTAAATGATTTTGTCTTCACTGTAAAAAAAAAAAAAAAAGTAAAAATATTCATTTTTAAGATTAGTCGAATGAGTCATGATTTAAATCAATTTGTTGTAACCATATGCAACGCACTCGCGCCCACACACACACCCACACATATATATATATATATATATATATATATATATATATATATATATATATATATATATATATATATATATATATATATATATATATATATATATAAATAAATACGAATGTGAGAAGGATGCTTCGTAGCATGATTAATTTTACTTTGTATGTGACCGACGTATGAAACTGTAAATTTTAGTTAAAAATTATTATTATTATTATTATTATTATTATTATTATTATTATTATTATTATTATTATTATTATTATTATTATTATTATTATTATTATTATTATTATTATTATTATTATTATTATTATTATTATTATTATTATTATTATTATTATTTTAAAAGTAATAATGATGAAAGCTCGTTGCCAGGAGACATATTTTAGTCCTGTGATGTTTTCGTCATAAAAATGATAAATTGCTATCACGAAGTTTTTATGTTTTTTAATTCTTTCTGCTGGATTTTCTTCCTTAGGGACAAATTACTACATAATTATTTCAAAAATAATAGATTAATATATATATATATATATATATATATATATATATATATATATATATATATATATATATATATATATATATATATATATATATATATATATATATATATATATATATATATATATATATATATATATATATATATATATATATATATATATATATATATATATATATATATATATATATATATATATATATATATATATATATATATATATATATATATATATATATATATATATATATATATATATATATATATATATATATATATATATATATATATATAAACCATAGTATAAGTATTACTGAAGAGCAAAATTTATCGCACCACTGGAACAAACGTCAGTAGGAGGATACTCCCAACAACAGTTAATAGATGCAAGGAGGATGGCCTTGAAATAACTACCTCTGATCTATCTCGCGTTTCAAATTGGGGCAGAGAAATCATGGTCGTTTTCAATGCCTCAAATACTCAATTCTTCCATCTCTCTATTCGACACAATCTTCCACACAACTATGATATCTTCTTTGGAAGCACACAACTCAAACCTTCATCTCTCCATAATATTCTTCGTGTTTTTTTTTTGTTTTTTTTCGTCATCTCTCTTGGAAAGATCACATTATTTCTCTTTTTAAACAAGATTCTAAGAGGCTGGGTGTTCTAAGGCGCCTACAGCATTTCTTCACTCCACCCCTGTTGCTTGCTCTCTATAGGAGTGTTAATCGCCCCTGTATGGAGTACACCTCACACATCTGGGGTGGTTCCACTTATATAGCTATCCTAGAAAATGTAGAGTTTAGGGCTTCTCGCCTTATCAACTCTCCTGCTCTCACTAATTCTCTCCAATCTCTTTCTGCCAGTCAAATTGTTGCGTCATTCTCTCTATACTATCGCTATTACAATGGACACCGCTCTCCTGAACTCTCTCGTAGCAATCCTCTTCCATTGAGAAGGGATCGTGCGGAAGGGATCCCCCTAACTCTGGTGGAATTTTAGTAAGCCTCTGGCCTTGTCCCACCAGACATTAAATTAAGTAAGTATATATATATATATATATATATATATATATATATATATATATATATATATATATATATATATATATATATATATATATATATATATATATATATATATATATATATATATATATATATATATATATATATATATATATATATATATATATATATATATATATATATATATATATATATATATATATATATATATATATATATATATATATATATATATATATATATATATAAAGATAAAGATAAACAAGAAGACGAGATGGAAAATTTTGAACATTTTGGTTATAATTTGGACGTTTCAAGTTGAAATTAACACATCATTCTCACCATAATATAATTAAATTAACGTAAATTAGTATATGAGTAATGAAAAAATAAATAAATAAATAAATAATATGTTTGGTGTAAATTAAAAAACGAATATTATAAAAACAAAAGTTTAACCCAGATAACACACACACACATTGCGACTATGAAAGAGAAAACAAATCTAACTCTAAGAAATTTAAATGCAAATATTGGAAATGGGTTTTTCCTTCGTTTGTTCAAACTTTTTGAAATATTTTTGAAAAAAAAGAACGTGACTAAGAAATAATAATTATAGTAATAATAACAATAATAATAATAATAATAATAATAATAATAATAATAATAATAATAATAATAATAATAATAATAATAATAATAATAATAATAATAATAATAATAATAATAATAATAAAATAATAATAATAATAATAAAATAATAATAATAATAATAATAATAATAATAATAATAATAATAATAATAATATAATAATAATAATAATAATAATAATAATAATAATAATAATAATAATAATAAATAATAAATAATAATAATAATAATAATAATAATAATAATAATAATAATAATAATAATAATAATAATAATAATAATAATAATAATAATAATAATAATAATAATAAAATAATAATAATAAAATAATAATAATAATTAACAACGATAGTGAAATCTTCATGTTTTTGGAAATCTTGATTCTAAGCTGTAGACCAGTTTGCCCCACGTTAACAGGCTGCAGTCACGTAATATAAATGAAACAATATATATATATATATATATATATATATATATATATATATATATATATATATATATATATATATATATATATATATATATATATATATATATATATATATATCCTCTCCTTGGAAGGGTTTTAGCACTGTCAGTGAGACCAGTAACTTCTTATTCTTATTGTTCCCCGAATTTTGCAGAAGCCAGTTCCTCAGCACAGTAGTTTCTATGAAAGTCCAGAGTATTACAACACTTTCAGGTAGTGTATTTGCACTTTCAGTGGAACTTGCATCTTCCATCTGGCTTTTAAACTCTTTCTTCAAGAGTTCTTCAGTAGATCATGATTTCAGGCATATAATTTTCCAATGTTGGCCTTGGAGTCTTTAATTTTACCTCCTGTGGTGGGCAAAGATCAGAGGCCTACTAATATCCATCAGAATCAAAAAATCAATTTAAAGGAAATGAATTTAAGGGATGGGATGCTAACTTTTTCGAATCTTTATATATATATATATATATATATATATATATATATATATATATATATATATATATATATATATATATATATATATATATATATATATATATATATATATATATATATATTATATATATACATACAGGGTGATTCAAAAGTATGGTAAAAATTTTTGGTAACTGAAAAGACGTAAAAATAAAGGTAAAAGTTCCTATAAAGGTATGACGTAATGTGCTTAGTTTTCCGTCTGGCTGTCTGTATGTGTTTGTTACTAAATATTTTGTATCTACGAAACCAAGTAAGCTACAAACTCTAAATTAGGATTGTTGACCAAAACAACCAATTACCGTATAAGTGCACTGTCTGTTTGTGTTACTTTGTGTTACTTTGTAACTCACTGACTGTGTGTATCTCTTACGTGTTTATTTCGTTTTTGAATATGGAACTTAATTACCACGTGTATTCATACTCTCAGCTAGATGACATACATTTAATGTATGGGATGGGACGCTGCAATAGTTCTGCAGCAAGACGTTTGTACCAAGAGAAATATCCCAACAGAATTTGTTCAATCGCAGGGTTTTTTGCCACTATTCATCAACGCCTGTCTGAAATAGGTTATTTGCAGTCCAAAGAGCACACTAATGCAGACAGACCCCGATCTACTAGGACTGGTGATTTAGAAGAATTAGTTGTTAATGAAATATCTGAGCATCCTGAAAAGTGCGCTCGAGAATTTTCACTACAGTTTAATTTTAACCAATCTAGTATTTGGAGGTTACTGCACGAGCAACATTTACACCTGTGTGCATACTCTATTGTTACGTGACTATGCTCTTCGTGTTGTTATTTGTCAATGGTTTTTGGGCAAATGTATTGATTCAAACTTTTTATCGAAGGTTTTATTTACGGACGAGGCTCACTTTACAAGAACAGTTATCTTTAACGTTCATAACGAACTCATTTTGCAGACGAGAATCCTCATGCCTTCAAACAGAATCGTTCACATCAGTTTTCAGTAAACATTTGGGAAGGAATTTTAAATGATCACCTACTTATGTTCGAGCTTCCTCCCAGGCTTAATGGCATAATCTACTTAAACTTTTTGAAACATGAGCTCCGTACCTTGCTTGATGGTGCACCTCTCCAGTTGAGCAACAACATGTGGTTTATGAATGATGGGGCTCCTGCACACTTTAGTGCTTCAGTTCGTGAACACCTGAATGACACCTTTCCCAGTCAATGGGTAGGTCGAGGTGGCCCAGTTCCGTGGCATGTAAGGCCACTAGACATATAACTCAATTTCCCTGGGTAAGAACCAGGCTCCTCGAAAAGGGCTCTGCCCGTGAGTGATGGTATATATATATATATATATATATATATATATATATATATATATATATATATATAATATATATATATATATATATATATATATATATATATAATATTTTATAACTGCTAATGATGTTATAATTTCGAGGAATCGAAAAAACATCATTAGCAGTTATAAAATTGTAAATAATGATTCCACGGGTTGATTTATCATAGTGG
>SEYY01014178.1:150000-152500 GCA_009176605.1 Armadillidium nasatum | reverse complement strand
ATATATATATATATATATATATATATATATATATATATATATATATATATATATATATATATATATATATATATATATATATATATATATATATATATATATATATATATATATATATTATTAATGGGCCGAATATCCTGTTAGTAACCGATTATTCGGCCTAAGCAGCTTCTTTTTTTATATTCAGCTTTCCGGATGACTGTTCAATCTGCATTTCTTAATGCTCAGTTTTAACCACTTTAAATCACGAAGTGACTAATTATTATTATTATTTTTTGTGTCCTTATGTACTTGCATTGAATACTATCGATAAGTAATTTTTTTTTTTAAAGACAGTTAAAAACATGAAGAAAAAGAAAACAATGAAATATTCTGCAAGATTTAAGGATATTCTCCGAAGAATTAAAATATTTAAATTTGTGAAAGAGGGAAAGAGAATCTCACTTTTAATTAGCATTTGAAATAGAAAAGTTTCGATAAAAAAAAATTGAGTTTGTTCCATTAAAAATGTGTATCATTTACAACAAACATTTTTAAGCACTAAACATAATCGAAAGGATAAAATAGCATAAAATTTATTGACTCAACGAAGAACTGAAATGTTTTCTCAACACAAATTAATTAATGAATATTTATTAATTAATTTAATTAATGAATATTAATGATATTTAGGAGATTAAGGCTTTTATTTCTGGAATTAAATCATGTGGGATATGATGTCAATTTTCAAAATATTTGTAACGTGATGCAATATTTAAGTTAATGAGAGAAACAGACACACAAAGAACCAATTATTATCTATCAGCAATTTGTAATTAGCAATCACAGGATTAAAGGTGTAGGAGTGAGATGATATCGCCACGTATACGTTTTGTAAATGGCTTAGCAAATAGCCTATTTCTTATGTAAGTTAAAGTAAGGTGTTTTAATCTTATATATTTTTGGATTTAAAAAAAAGAATTTGTAATTAATTTGTAAAAAGGAAAAACATGGTGTATTCTAGAAGCAAAGAGCGTTTTAATTTACATATTTATTTAAGATTTACTTTTGTTACGTTTTTCTCTTTAGTTCTCCTTGTAAATAATGTTTTGCCATATATATATATATATATATATATATATATATATATATATATATATATATATATATATATATATATATATATATATATATATATATATATATATATATATATATATATATATATATATATATATATATATATATATATATATATATATATATATATATATAAGGGGTTACTTTTTTTGACTTTTTGTATAATATGTGAATTCCTGTACCAGAAATAGATGAACTTTTGCCAAAAAAAATTAAGGAAAATTGATTAATGGTCTGTTATCTATATAAATGTAAGCACTGGTACTGCGATCATTCGGCTAAAGCGCATTGGAGAAGCGAGCGTGTTGTATTATGTGTTTCAAGATTTTTGTATCTATTGTTTTAGTTCTATTATTTGTTTAAAAAAAACCGGTCTACAAGATGCATGGAGCAAACTGTCCAAATTTGAAACCAATCGAAACAGTGATTGCAAAGATATAAAATACAGACAACAATTTTAATAATTGACTAAATTATTGATTAATTTATTGTGACTTAGAAAAATTAATAATAAAAAATAGAATATTTGCAACACAGAGAAAATACAGTGTAAATTTGACAACAGTTAGAACTCTATTTCCAACAGAAATAGAGGTTTTCAAATGATAAAAGTCTAATAACATAATTAAGTTAATTAGGCATAATTAATCAATTAAATAGACTCAAACACTGGACCTGACGTGGTCTGACGAGTCAAGAACAATAAAATCTATGAAATTGAACGATCAGATACTTCCAACCTCGAGATAAACAACTTTAAACGGAGATATGTAAATTTGGAAGAACTCCATATATAGATATATATATATATATATATATATATATATATATATATATATATATATATATATATATATATATATATATATATATATATATATATATATATATATATATATATATATATATATATATATATATATATATATATATATTATATATATATATATATATATATATATATATATATATATATATATATATATATATATATATATATATATATATATATATATATATATATATATATATATATATATATATATATATATTATATATATATATATATATATATATATATATATATATATATATATATATATATATATATATATATATATATATATATATATATATATATATATATATATATATATATATATATATATATAATATATATATATAATATATATATATATATATATATATATATATATATATATATATATATATATATATATATATATATATATATATATATGTATATTAGTGATGGCATCCGCATCCGCATGCGCGGATGCGGAACATCCGCACAAAAAACATCCGCATCCACATCCGCATCCGCATTTTCGAAAATTCAACATCCCATCCGCATCCGCAT
>SEYY01014178.1:145000-147500 GCA_009176605.1 Armadillidium nasatum | reverse complement strand
TTTCCTTTCCGGTCGTTCTTAGCAGCTGTTGCAGACTGACATCATTCATCCTTTAAAAGTATTAATAAGGTTGTTCCTCAAGGATATGTCCTATCGAAAACATTTTTTTTTTGCTTTCATTAATGAACTTCTATCTGTTACTTCATCTCCTATCACTCCTATGCTGATGACTCCACCCTTCAGTACTCTTTTAAGTTTGAAAAGCGCCCCTCCCAGCAGCAATTAATAGTCGCATGGAAGGTGGCCTTGGAGCAAATGACCTCTGATCTTTCTCGTATTTCAAATTGGTGCAGAGAAAACATCGTCGTTTTTAATGCCTCAAAAACTCAATTTATGCATCTTTCTACTCGAACCAACTTTCCACACAACTATGATATCTTCGAAAATACACATCTGAAACATTCATATGTCTTCAGTATTTTCGGTGTTTCTTTTTCTCCTGATCTTTCTTGGAAATATCACATTACTTCTCTTTCTAAACAAGCTTCTTAGAGGTTAGGTGTTTTGAAACGCCTTCAAAATTTCTTCACGATACCCCAGTTGCTTGATCTTTATGGGATGTTGTTCGTCACTGTATGGAATACGCCTCACATATCTGGGATAGTTCTACTCTTACAGTTCTCCATGAAATGTGTAGTCTCTTGCTCTCACTAATTCTCTCCAGTTTCTTTTAATGAGTAAATCTCTCTCTCTCTCTCTCTCTCTCTCTCTCTCTCTCTCTCTCTCTCTCTCTCTCTCTTCTCTCTCTCTCTCTCTCTCTCTCTCTCTCTCTCTCTCTCTCTCTCTCTCTCTCTCTCTCTCTCTCTCTCTCTCTCTCTCTCTCTCTCTCTCTCTCTCTTTCTCTATTTACCATCGTTATTACAATGGAAATTGCTCTTCTGAACTCTCGTCGCATACTTCCTCCATTGAGAAGGGCTCGCGCAACACGTCTTTGTACGCAGTCTCATCCTTTCTCTGTCCAACTCTATGACCCCAGTCTTAACCGTTATGCGCAATCTTACATATACCCTACTGGAAAAATCTGGAATATACTCCCTTTATCTATTTTTCCAACTTCCTATGACTTACACACCTTCAAACGCCGTGTATTGGGATATGTCGACCTATAATTTGACCAGGTTTCCGATTTTCTCTCTAACTCTGGTAGAAATTTTAGTAGGTCTCTGGCCTTTGCCCACCAGAGGTAAAATATATAATTAATATATATATATATATATATATATATATATATATATATATATATATATATATATATATATATACTGTGAGTGCGTTCAGTAAAAGTACTTAAGCTTCAATTTGGGAGAGAAATGAAATTTTATTGTTTTGTTTATCACTGTATTCGTCCAAAATAATTTTCATTGTGTTGTTTTCAAAGACATTTTAAAGAAATAAAAATAGATGAACTTCTCTTCTTGGGTCTTCTTTTATGTGTACCGATTTTTAATTAGGTTTTTCTCAATTCCTTCTTGAGAAATTGTAATCTGATCTGAAACAAATATCAACAATAACGAAATCTATAGAGTAATCCAAGCATATCATCAAGAATTTGAAAATAAGGAAATAAGAAAATGATTTTTCAATATGAAATCCTTCAACTTTCCTTAAGGGAAGGTTAAATGACCCCGTTTGGGTTTAAACTAAGACTATTTTTTCATTTTTCATTTTTTATAATTTTCTATAATAATATTTCTCCTCTTATTTAACGGAACTGATTCACGGCTAGACATGTTTTTAGAAGAATTTTTTGCAGAAGAATTTTTTGCTTACGCTCACTAATGATATTCACAACTAGAGTTTTTATGTCATGTACCCATTATCAACGCTTCAACAACTGGAGGACCTCGCTAATGACCTAATGATCATGACTCCACCTACTCCAATCATGGCTGTATCTTCATCTACAGTTGCTTCTACTCCAACAAGATCTCCGAAACCTTCGAACAAGACTACTTGACTCTAGCCTTTTTATGAAAATCAACGATCACAAGACTGTAGAGGGCACATATTTAATTGTCAAAACTCCAAAAGTTGCAAACAGTGGTGCTCATAGCTTCAAAAGACAGCATTAAATATTCTCCCATATTTAAGGCCACTTTCACGATCTTCGTCATCTACTCCATCGGAAAATTAAAAGCGCGAACTGATATCTGTGCCATATCCAGTTCGCAGCTTACTATCAAAACCAAGATCTTCGACACAACTTCTTTCTTTCTATTCGACACTGGTGCACCACTCAGTAGTCTACCTACCAGCGAGAAGACTCGAAGATCATCCAGCCTCTTGAAGGTCCCTCTCCGTCTCTACACCACTAAGAGATAAAAGCACCGGTTCCATTAGACAGGTGCCCCATGTCCCTTATATATATATATTATATATATATATATATATATATATATATATATATATATATATATATATATATATATATATATATATATATATATATATATATATATATATATATATATATATATATATATATATATATATATATATA
>SEYY01014178.1:127500-140000 GCA_009176605.1 Armadillidium nasatum | reverse complement strand
TAGAAGAAGAAGAAGAAGAAGAAGAAGAAGAAGAAGAAGAAGAAGAAGAAGAAGAAGAACTGTGTATCTAAGATCATGCAATTTTTTTCCAATTTTAGATTGAGTTATTTTTGTGACTGACAGAGGAATTTGTTCGTTGTTTATATTGAATATATTTATTTTCGAAATATGAAAATAAAATATTGTTTTGAATGGCTCCAGCCTTTCCTTTCTATCGTGATAGAATAAATAAACACCGTTGGACCCTTTTTTAGAAACATCTCTTCTCAGATTATTGCTTCAGTGATCTTTTAGGCAAAACTTCTTTCACATTTCAATCTCTGCTCTGTATATATATATATATATATATATATATATATATATATATATATATATATATATATATATATATATATATATATATATATATATATATATATATATATATATATATATATATATATATATATATATATATATATATATATATATATATATATATATATATATATATATATATATATATATATATATATATATATATATATATATATATATATATATATATATATATATATATATATATATATATATATATATATATATATATATATATATATATATATATATATATATATATATATAATATATATATATATATATATATATATATATATATATATATATATATATATATATATATATATATATATATATATATATATAATATATATATATATATATATATATATATATATATATATATATATATATATATATATATATATATATATATATATATATATATATATATATATATATATATATATATATATATATATATATATATATATATATATATATATATATATATATATATATATATATATATATATATATATATATATATATATATATATATATATATATATATATGTATCGGGAGATGTTGGCTATTAACGACTAGATCTCCGGAATTTTCCCAATTCTGATTGGGAAAATACCTGACATAAAATAATTAAAAATAATTTCCTAAATAATTTTTAATTGAAATTATTTTTTTTAATTTAATTATTTTAAAAAATAAAATAATAATAATAGTAATAATTAAAAATAATTTTATAAAAAATATATATATATATTATATTATATATTATATATATATATATATATATATATATATATATATATATATATATATATATATATATATATATATATATATATATATATATATATATATATATATATATATATATATATATATATATATATATATATATATATATATATATATATATATATATATATATATATATATATATATATATATATATATATATATATATATATATATATATATATATATATATATAGTCCAGAAAATTAAATGACGGATTAATCGATCGATATATCCAAGATTTCGAGATTGAATTTACGGTTCCTACGTTCTTTCCTGGGGCTTCGTGTGGGGGGGGGGGAGAGGGAATTTTTTGAAAAATAACTAAATCTGGCTACTTTTCAAGCTAAAAGTAGCAAAATCAGGCAACCTGAACCGTTTCATACTCTTTGCTTGGGCTATTTTGAGGATTCATAGTCTTTTCAGGCCCTTTTTAAAGTTTGCCAAGCACCGTTTCACCCTAAAAGTTGCTAAAACTGGCAACCCAACACATTTTTAGCTTTTTTCAGAACCCAGTTTTGATCATCATCTGCCGATGTATCGCCATATCGGTCGATCGAAAAATAGATATATCGAAAAATCGACATTTCGGACAAAATATCGATAAAAATCGACATTGGGAAATATTGGTAGTCAGAAAATATTGACAGGAGTACAGGTATCAGCGATATAAAGTCTGATATATCAATAAATCGATCGATATTCCGACGAATTTTCCAGATATTGATCTCTTCCGGTTTCCCACGCCCTTTTCAATTTTCGGGGTGGTCTTAGCCACAGCATCCATTTTCTCAATTTCTTCCCTGAGAACCTTCTTGGAACTCATACCTACCACGTTCGTTCATGGACCTTTTCCGGTCCTTCAGGCCCATTATAAGATAAATCTAAAGAAGAATTCTACAGCAAAGATTTGGCAGGAATCGAATCAACACTATTACAGTATTCGATTATGCTTCTGGGCCACTTTAAGTTCCGTTACTCTTTCCTAATGCCTTTAGATGGTTATTAGTATATAGAGATGCCTAACTTCACCTAACCAGCCCTATTCACAACAATATCTCTATCTTTTCTACAGCTTTAAGCAGTAAAATACTTAATTACCCACACACACAAACACAAACAAACTCATCACTCATCATTCCTTATTTTACCTTATCTTAAGTTCATTTTAAGTTTATAAACTTTCTGCATTTAATAAACAAACCCTTCAACGGTTCACAAGCTCACCTTTATCGTTCAAAAATCCCATAACTTATCTTTCGAACTCCCCTACCACATCATTTTCACCTAACCAAACCTTCATCCTCTTTACCAAAGATATCTTTCTCGTTTAAAGATTATAAGTCATCATTCCTATTAATATCACCCAAAATTCCTTTATTTTGCCTAAGACACAACAAAAACACCCAATTCATAGGGTTAAAACACAAAAACACTTATACTCAATAACATAAAAACATAAATCACTTAATTCTACAATACAAAGCACAAAAACAATTACACTCAACGAAATAAAACATAAAAACACTTAATCTTCATAACTTGATACAAAAAACACTTATATTCAACGACATAAAACAAAAACCATTTAATTTCTGCAGCACAAAGTAGGAAAACACATACTCAACGACATAAAACAAAAACAAAAACACTTAATTTCCACAAAACATAGAATAAAAACATACTCAGCGATATAAAACACAAAAACACTTAATTTCCACAATACAAAACACAAAAACTCCTATACTCAACGACATAAATCACAAAAAAACACTCAATTTCCGTGCCTTCATACACAAAACAATTACATTCAGCAATATAAAGCACAAAAACACTTAATTTCCATAACAAAAAGCACAAAAGCACGTAATATCAATACCTTAAAGCAAAAATTACATAATTTTCACAACACAAAGCACAAAAAACTCATAATCAACAACATAAAACACAAAAAGCACTTAATTTCCGTAACACAATCTCCAAAAATATTTAAACTCAGCAACATATAACCCAAAAAAAACATTTAATACCCATAACACAAAGCACAAAAACACTTATATTCAACGACATTAAACACAAAAAAAAAACATTTAATTTCCACAACACAAAGAACAAAAACGTTTATACTCTACGACAGCGGTTCTCAACCTTTTTTTCCTTCCGTACCCCTTCATAATGTTCTTCATTTACAAGTACCTTCGTACACACACAAATCCAATATAATATATATATATATATATATATATATATATATATATATATATATATATATATATATATATATATATATATATATATATATATATATATATATATATATATATATATATATATATATATATATATATATATATATATATATATTTGACCATGTTCCCGACTTTCCCCTTAACTCTGGTAGAACATTAGTAGGCCTCTGGCCTTTGCCCACATGAGGTGAAATAATATATATATATATATATATATATATATATATATATATATATATATATATATATATATATATATATATATATATATATATATATATATATATATATATTAGGGATGGAGGCAAGTATCTGGATCGGCCTTTTTTAAAGGTATCGATATTATAAAAATTTTTTGTATCGCTCCATCCGTAATATATATATATATATATATATATATATTATATATATATATATATATATATATATATATATATATATATATATATATATATATATATATATATATATATATATATATATATATATATATATATATATATATATATATATATATATATATATATATATATATATATATATATATATATATATATATATATATATATATATATATATATATATATATATATATATATATATATATATATATATATATATATATATATATATATATATATATATATATATATATATATATATATATATATATATATATATATATATATATATATATATATATATATATATATATATATATATATATATATATATATATATATATATATATATATATATATATATATATATATATATATATATATATATATATATATATATATATATATATATATATAAACCACATTACCTGGCTTATGAATTTATGATCAATGTCGATTCATCTTGACATGCAAGGTTTCAAACACAGATGTTAATAAATTTTAATATGATCCTTGAGATTGCTTCATGGAGCAGAGTTTTCTAAAATCAGGTTCAAATGACGACAAATATACAATCAAGTCGGGAACAACGTGAAGCTTCTTACGGTATTTATTTTTTATATATGCATAAGATGAAAACGCTCTTTCGACAAGTTGTGTGCTCATAAATGGCAATAAATATTTTATTGCTTTTTCACTATGTTCTTGGTACTCTTCTCTCACTGTTGCCCAAAACTCAAGGAGATTTCTTTTTTTGAATTCAGATTGTAGAGAGAAATCGGATTGAAAGTTCAATCAATTTTTCTTTTTCACAAACTGATAATTTTTCAGCTTGTTCAAAGAATAAATCACTGAAAGGATTTGAAATCCAGTTATCTTCACAATTTCGCTTGGGAAAATACTATCTGAATGACATTTTAGTCCTTGTAAGTGAGCTATGATGCTATTTTTTAGTTCAGCTGACGTATTCAACTCGTTCTCAGATAAGAAACTATGAAGTTTCTCGAAAACTTCACACTGTCTTTAATAATACAACATTCCCAAAAGTCCAATTTTTTTATCATACACTCAATTTTGTCAGACAATTTAAAGATATTTATGGAACTGTTCTGTAATCATAAGTTGTTTATTTATTTCCAAAAAAAAAAAAAAAATAACCGACAAGTAGTCAAGTTTTTGAAGTCATTGACATTCATGGAATTTAGAGCCCAACTTAAAATGATGATCTTCAAAAAAAAACTGAACTTCATGTCTCAATTCAAACAACCTTGTTAGCACCTTTCCTCTTGAAAGCCATCTTACTTCTGTGTGAAAAAGTAATGTGGTATGAATGCTGTCTATGTGTTCACACAAAGATTTAAATAGTCTTGAGGTTGTTGAACTGCCTTTGATAAAATTAACAATTTTGACTGATTGATCAAGCACCTCTTTCAATGAATCTGGCAAGCATTTGATCGCTAGATTTTGTCTGTGAATACAGCAATGACTCCAAGTTAATGGGGAGATATTTCTTTGATACGACCCCGTAAGCCTGTATAAAAGCCAGACATTGATTTTCCACCATCTGTGCTTACACCACAGAAATTAACCCTAAGCAATATTTTTTTCGCAGAAATACCCGTAAATGCCATTAAATATATCCTCCCCTTTGCATCTTTCAGTGAGAGGATGGCACAGTAAAAGATTTTCTTTGGGTTTGTTGTCAGTCAAATATCGTGCAATAACAAGCAAAATTGACAGGCTGGAAACATCTATGTTTTCGTCCACCTGTAATGAAAAGAAAGGACTCTTTTTTTTTTTATCCTTTTAATTACTGTATATTCAATATCCTCATACATCTCCTTAATTCTCTGAGAGACTGTATTGTTTGAGGAGGGAATATTATGAACTATTTTAGCATAGTCCTCAGAGAACAAGAAAACGTGTGCCATGACGTCACAGAATAAGGTTTGTGCTCATGCGCTGGTGACGTCATCACCGAAAATGCCTTGTAATGTTGCAAAGAGACCCTTGCAATGATACCTGATCCTCAGTGCCAACTGTGTCTGACACTGGCGCGCTCTTCACAACATGTTGACATGGACTAGCAAGGGTACCTCGTGCTAGAAAATACTAGAAGTTGAAGAATATACTACGAGGAAACAGTTAGAAATGGCACTCAGGAAAGAGCTTTGAGTTAGACACTGGCACTAGTACTTGAGGGTCATGAGTGCCAAAAAAGAGATGACACATGCCAGAAGGCACTGACCGTGGGAAAAAAGGTTAAAAGTGGGCGGGGCTTAACTGATTGAGTGCCAAAAAGGGGCTGAGATTAAGGGAATAACATGATTAATTAGTGGATTATCCGGATTAATTATTCGATTATTCGATTAATTATCGGACTAAACTATTAATCGGATTAAAAATACCTCACGAAAGAGCGTGGAGGTGGGGAGGTTCGAGAGAGGACCCCGTTCCCAATGCAGTGTTGCATGCAACATTGATTTGCAACATTGCAATAGTGTCATGCAACATTGCAACAGTGTCAGTACCTTGCAACATGGCATTGGCATCAGTCAACATTCCCCTCTACTACATATATATATATATATATATATATATATATATATATATATATATATATATATATATATATATATATATATATATATATATATATATATATATATATATATATATTTTGGATGAGAGGTGCTTTTAGAGGATTATGGAAGGAATGATAATAACAGAAAGCATTAAACTTCTATTTGAAAGAGACTTAAATGTTAACAATGGCGGATATAGTCTATGAAGGAGAAGAATTTGATAACAATGATATTCTAAATTTGCTCATCAAATAATCTAAACGTGAATATATATAACTATATATATACTATATATATATATATATATATATATATATATATATATATATATATATATATATATATATATAATATATATATATATATATATATATATATATATATATATATATATATATATATATATATATATATATATATATATATATATATATATATATATATATATATATATATATATATATATATATATATATATATATATATATATATATATATATATATATATATATATATATATATAAACTTTTTAAAAACCACTAGAATTAAAATAATAAAATGTCAGACATTAAAACGAGGGTAACATTTTAATTAGAAAAGACGATAACAAAAATAATGTTATTGATTAAAATTAATTATAATGTTACTCTCGTTTTAATGGCTTACATTTTATATGTATATAATATATATAAATAATATAAAAACCATTAAATTATATATAATATATTTTAGTGGTTTTTAAAGAGTTTGGATTACATTAATAGAGAACGAGCATGGAATTTTTATATATATATATATATATATATATATATATATATATATATATATATATATATATATATATATATATATATATATATATATATATATATATATATAGAGAGAGAGAGAGAGAGAGAGAGGTGACGAGAAATACAAACTCTAGCAAATATGTGAATATAACATAATCGAAAATAATAATAATAATAATAATAATAATAATAATAATAATAATAATAATAATAATAATAATAATAATAATATATAATAAATAAATAAATTTTAAAAATTTATGTTTTTGCTCCTTTCCATATAAAAACAAAAGAAAGACGCAATATCAAAAGGAAAAAAACTTTTAAATTTTTCCGTAGTTCTTTTTGAGTTAAGAACTGAAAACAAGAAAGGAGATTGAAAAAGAAAAATTTTAAGAGAAAATAATAAAAGTTCTCCGAAGTCGTACAACCTTCAGAAGGAATCGATAAATTTTAAAATACATAAAACTCTCTCACAAAAAAAAAAAAAAAAAAAAAAAAAAATATAGGAGAAACAGCTTTGCAAGGAATTATCATATTTTATTCTTTTGAAAAAAAGAGAATTTTCTTATTACGGTTTACAGAAGAGAGAGAGAGAGAGAGAGAGAGAGAGAGAGAGAGAGAGAGAGAGAGAGAGAGAGAGAGAGAGAGAGGCTATAAGGATGCTTACTCGTAAATAAAACATATAAAGAACATTGATAATTCGATAGAAAATTACAAATGCTTTCCAATATCCTAGATAAAGGTTTTCCTGGAATATATATATATATATATATATATATATATATATATATATATATATATATATATATATATATATATATATATATATATATATATATATATATATATATATATATATATATATATATATATATATATATATCTCAGAGGTGGCCACGCAAGTTTTAAACTTTAGAGCGCAAACAGAAAAGCCCAAATGGAAAAAACTTAGTGAGCAAGAGCAAAAGCGCTCATTTTTTCAAAAATTTTGTCCGCAAGCGCAAAAACGCAAATGTCCGCGAATCAAAAAAATTTTTAAAGTGCAATTTAGGAGCGCAAAAAAAAAAAATAGAGTACAAGTAGGTATAGAAGAATTATTTTTAAATTTTATTTGGAAGATGCAAATATATAACAAAAAATAAGAAAGATTTTAACCTTATTTATTAAATTATCTATGATCTCTTAATTGTCGTAGTTCTCCTCTTGCATTCTGAACAGGGTCATATTCCCTTTCATAAAGATAATTTTTTTCAAAATTGCTGGATGCCATGGCTGCCCTCTTTGGTCTGTGAATGTCAGAGCCTTGACTAAACAACATTTCCACAGCCACTGAGCTGGCTAATGGGGTATTATAATTTATAAACTTGATATTCACACAGAAACAGGTTCCCAGTGAGAGGGGTACTGTGGTTAACATTTACTGCAGCCCAGCTATCCAAGGTTTGTTCCAACTTCTCCTCCAGAGGTGTCTGCTGGATATATGGGCCTTCAGTTTCTGAAATATTTAGAAATGGTATCAAGAACTCAAATTATTTTTAACTTTCATTTGAACATAATGTCAGTGTATTATAAATGTATATGTATAATATATATATATATATATATATATATATATATATATATATATATATATATATATATATATATATATATATATATATATATATATATATATATATATATATATATATATATATATATATATATATATATATATATATATATATATATATATATATATATATATATATATATATATATATATATATATATATATATATATATATATATATATATATATATATATATATATATATATATATATATATATATATATATATATATATACAAGAGATGCTTAAAGGTTGTTCGAAATTATAAAAATAGCTCACCTTAAATGGGTCCATTTCAGATTCATCCACATCACCTTCAGTTCCTTAATGTGGAGGAGTAAAATTCGATGCAATATTACACTTTATTTCCTCCAATATCCTCGTCTTGACTGCTGGGTATCTCCCCTCATTTAACCTATGTATCACTCGGAGTTTGAAGTGGGTGCAGGGTTGTTGCAATAGGCAAATGAAAAATCATCGAAGATACTGATGAACTTAGATTCAAAGCAAAATCCCAAAAGCGAATTTGCCCTTTTGGGCTCTTAAAAAAGTTGTCGAGCACAGATGCAAAAGCGCAAATTTTCGAAATTTCGCGCCAAAGCAAAAGCGGAAATTTTTTTTTAAAAAACGCTAATTGCGCTTTCGCACTTATGCCCACCTCCTCTGATATATATATATATATATATATATATATATATATATATATATATATATATATATATATATATATATATATATATATATATATATATATATATATATATATATATATATATATATATATATATATATATATATATATATATATATATATATATATATATATATATATATATATATATATATATATATATATATATATATATATTTCTCCACCATTAACCCCCCTCCAACTCATTTATGCCTAAAATCGGAATTTCTTCTAAAGATGTGATTCTGCTCTCTATGAGCTTAACACTAAGAAGGCGTATCTTGGTATTCCTCCTGTGGTTCTCAAAACTTGTGCTTCAGAGATTGCACCCTGCCTCGGTAAACTATTTCGTCTCTGTCTCTCCGCTTCGACCTTCCCTTCTTGATGGAAACGTGAGCTCATTCAGCCTGTGCCGAAAAAGGGAGACCCCTCTCAACCCTCTAAAAATGGTCCTATTTCTTTGATCTCCGTTCTTTCAAAAGTTCTCTGATCTATCTACTGGTAATCTTCTTTCCCTACTTTGTGATCCTTGGTTCTCCGCTCTTCGGGAATTCGGTAAGTCATTCGCTGTGGCGCTAGAAATATCAAAAGTCTTGGATAGAGTCTGGCACAAAGCTTTGATTTCCAAACTTCCCTCATTCGTTATCTATCCTTCCCTCTGTGGCCTTCTCTCTGATTTCCTTTCCGGTCGTTCTATAGCAGCAGTTACAGACGGCAACTGGTCTTCCTTTAAATCTATTAATAGTGGTGTTACTCAAGGATCTGTGCTCTCCCCAACACTCTTTCTACATTTCATTAATGACCTTCTCCCTGTTACTTAATCTCCTTTCCACTCCTATGCTGATGACTCCACCCTTCATTACTCTTTTCAATTTGAAAGGCGCCCATCCCAACAACAGTTACTAGAGGCAAAGAAGGTTGCCTTGGAGCAGCTGATCTCTGATCTTTCTCGTATTTCAAATTGGGGCAGAGAGAACATGGCTGTTTTCAATGCAACCAAAACTCAATTCCTTCATCTCTCTACTCGACACAATCTTATACACAACTATGATATCTTCTTCGAAAACACTCAACTCAGACCTTCATCTGTTCTTAATATTCTTGGTGTTTCTTTTTCTCGTGATCTTTCTTTGAAAGATCACATTACCTCTCTTTCTAAACAAGCTTCTAAGAGGTTAGGTGTTCTTAGGTGCCTTCATAACTTCTTCAATCCACCCCAGTTGCTTGCCCTCTATAGGGGTGTTGTTCGCCCCTGTATGGAGTATGCGTCACACATCTGGGGTGGTTCCACTCATAAAGCTCTCCCAGAGAAGGTATAGTCTAGAGCTTTTCGTCTTATCAACTCTCCTACTCTCACTAATTCTCTCCAATCTCTTTCTGCCAGTCGGAATGTTGCGTCTCTCTCTCTCTCTCTCTCTCTCTCTCTCTCTATATATATATATATATATATATATATATATATATATATATATATATATATATATATATATATATATATATATATATATATATATATATATATATATAATTTGGAGTTTACTGAACTCTCTCCCTTAAGCTCTCTTGTAGTTCTACTACTAAATTTATTTGTTCTGTCTATTTATCTCCTAATTCTACTAACTATCAGAAATTCTTCGACTATTTAAACTCCAAAATAGAGCACATTATATCTTCTTCTCCAATCTCCGAAATCATGATTTTAGGTGATTTCAAGGTTCACCATCGCCAATGACGTTCATCTAGTTTTAATGATTCAGCCGGTGAACTCGCTTACAACTTTCTATCTAGAGCAACCTTGAGCAAGCTGGTGCAACTCCCTACCCGTATCCCTGACCGCCTTGGTGATGAACCTGACATACTTGATCTTTTCTTAAGCACATATCCTTCTCCTTATACTGTTATACTCTTTCCTCCTCTGAGTTCATCCGATCATCTTCTTATCTCCTTACTTGTTCTGTCTCTTCAAGTCTTCAGCAAGAACGACCCCCGCCTTCGGCGAGGAGACGTTTCTGACACTTCGGTGCTACTAACTAGTCTGACATTCGGTTGTACTTCTCTGATTTCCCATGGAATGATTATTGCTTTCGTTGGAGTGGTCTCTCGGAGTTTGCTGAGCACATAAACGAGGTGATTCTCTCTGGCATGGAGACGTACATTACATATTATTTCTCTTCTACTAAACCTGATAAACCTTGGTTTAACTCTACTTGTTCTTGCTATATCATCAGCAGGGATGCTGCCTTCAGAGATTACCGTCATCTTCAAACCTCTGAAACCCATTCAACTTATATTTCCTCCCGGAGTCGTGCAAAATCTATTCTTCGAGATACCAAAAACTCTTTTCTCCGTCGCAAATGCAATAATCTTTCTGGTTCCTCTGACTCTCACCCTTTCTGACATTTTGCAAAAAATGTCAATTCTAACTTTGTTTCTTCCTCTTTCCCTCCTCTTGTTTCTTCTGATGGCACAACTGACATTTACCTCTACTAAAGCTGAACTCTTTGCTCAAATTTTTGCTTCTGACTCTACCTTAAACGATTCCGGAGCTATTCCTCCTCCTTCAACCCACTCAAACTCATTTATGCCTAATATTATAATTTCTTCTGAAGATGTCATTTCTGCTCTCTCTGAGCTTAACACTAAGAAGGCATATGCTCCTGATGGTGTTCCTCCTGCGGTTCTCAAAACTTGTGCTTCCGAGCTTGCACTCTTCTTTGGTAAACTATTTCGTCTTTGCCTTTCTACTTCGACCTTCCCTTCTTGTTGGAAACGAGAGCTCATTCAGCCTGTGCCGAAAAAGGGGGAGCCTTCTCAACCCTCAAACTATCGTCCAATTTCTTTATCCTCCGTTCGCTCTAAAGTTTTTGAATCTATCCTTAACGGGAAGATTTGGAAACATCTCAATTCTTCTAATCTTAAATCTGATCGCCAGGATGGCTTTCGTAAAGAACGTTCTACTGGTGATCTTCTTTCCCTACTTTCTGACTCTTGGTCCTCAGCTCCCCGGG
>SEYY01014178.1:120000-122500 GCA_009176605.1 Armadillidium nasatum | reverse complement strand
ATTAAATCAGTCCCCAAAAGGTATATATATATATATATATATATATATATATATATATATATATATATATATATATATATAATATATATATATATATATATATATATATATATATATATATATATATATATAAGGTGCTTCAGAACACCCAACCTCTTAGAAGCTTGTTTTGAAAGAGAGGTAATGTGATCTTTCCAAAAAAAACACGAGAAAAAGAAACACCAAGAATTTTAAGAACAGATGAAGGTTGAGTTGAGTGTTTTCGAAGAAGATATCATAGTTGTGTGGAAGATTGTGTCGAGTGAAGAGATGGAGGAACTGAGTTTTTGAGGCATTGAAAATCACCATGTTTTCTCTGCCCCAATTACAAATGTGAGATAGATCATAGGTCAGCTGCTCCAAGGCTACCTTCCTTGGGTCTAGTATCTGTCTTTATATATATATATATATATATATATATATATATATATATATAGTTTATACTCTGGTATAGTATATATATATATATATATATATATATATATGTGTGTGTGTGTGTGTGTGTGTTTGTGTGTGTGTGTATGTGTGTGGAACTACATCGTTTTCAAATATTCTATTATATATTCTTGACTGGGGTCAAGTGGGCTTAGCTAACGTATCTTATTAAAACGCTCACCACCATAAACTCACCATACTCCTGTAGGTGCGAAAACCTGTCAGCAGGATCTTTCGAGGAAGATCCTAGAGTTTCTTGGGCCCAGCGGCGGATACCGCTGGCTGGGCCAGGCCTATCGCGGATGCCGGGGAGTTTTCCCATCAGTGGCAAGAGTACTCCACTGATGTACTAATTTAACGATTGAGTCATTCGAAGCAAAGCGCAATGAGAAACCGCTCACATTTCCCAGCTCCGGCCAGGCCTCGAACCCTGGACCTCTCGTTTGCTATCACGAGTGCTCGATCGACTGAGCTACGGAGCCGCTTATTAAAATAAATAAATAGATATTAAAGCGCTATTGGATGAAAAATTAATCTTCAAATTTTTCCAAAGCTGTCTTGAAAATGATGGGCCCAAGCACTTGTGCATTGTTTCTGTTCACGATAGTCCATAGGAATTAGTACTGATATGTATACTAACTCTTGTATTTTGTAAGAACAAATAATTATTTTTCATAAATTACTGTTTACCTTCAATACGATTAACCTGAAATCGATTTCAGCTTTATAAGTTATAACATTGTAATTAAAAGGATTAAAATTTTCAGAGTATAATAAAACATAGAATGAGATTGTAATTTACAACTTGTTACTGAAAATAAAATGTACCCATAATTGTATATCAGCATCCATTACATGACTCTTTCTGTTCTTGTAAATATAATTACATGACTGTTGAATGTTTGTATGAGAGTGGAAAAAGAACTATTCCTATCTTTTATTGTTAACAAACCTCAAAGTTGCTTGAAGAAAAGTTTGGTAAGCAATTGACAGTTAAAGAATAGAGGGAAAAAAGTTTTTTAATCTAGCTTTTACAGCTTTTATAAAGCAACCTTCAACCTTATTCATTTATTTTGCGATTATATTTTCTCTTTCCAAAAAGTGTTGGATTATGCAAACTCTATCCTTGTTTGTGTTCGTGACCGCGACTTTTTTTTTTTGTAATTGGAGGCTTCATGTTCCTCTTTCATACATTCATAAACTTTTCATCCATCTTTCAAAGTTAAAAATTAGAATAAAAACTTATTTTCAGTCAAAACTTAAAAACAGCCGCGAAGAAATTGAATATTCAAATTATAGTCTCGGCGTCAGAATTAAACGAAATTTGTTTTCATTTTCGAAATATTCTCACATACTCACATTGAACGTAAAGTATATGCTAACGTGCGCGCGCACACACACACACACACATATATAATATATATATATATATATATATATATATATATATATATATATATATATATATATATACTATATATATATATATATACTATATATATATATATATATATACTATATATATATATATATATATATATATATATATATATATATATATATATATATATATATATATATATATATATATATATATATATATATATATATATATATATATATATATATATATATATATATATTCTTTTCCACTCGAACGAAACTCTCAGTTGAAAGATATTTCTTTTCATTTTGAAAAATATTCGAAAGTTTCCAAAGTTAAAAATTTTCACTTTTACTTTTGACACTCACTCATTTTCAACACTTTTTCTTTTGTTTCACAAAAAATAGACAGGAACAATTTCAAGAAGATCAGAAATAAAATTTTATTATTATTATTATTATTATTATTATTATTATTATTATTATTATTATTATTATTATTATTATTATTATTATTATTTTTTGCTGTTATTATATTATTTTTCCTTATTACTATTTTATTATTATTATTATTATTATTATTATTATTATTATTATTATTATTATTATTATTATTATTATTATTATTATTATTATTATTATT
>SEYY01014178.1:107500-117500 GCA_009176605.1 Armadillidium nasatum | reverse complement strand
TATATATATATATATATATATATATATATATATATATATATATATATATATATATATATATATATATAGTATATATATATATATATATATATATATATATATATATATATATATATATATATATATATATATATATATATATATATATATATATATATATATATATATATATATATATATATATATATATATATATATATATATATATATATATATATATATATATATATATATATATATATATATATATATATATATATATATATATATATATATATATATATATATATATATATATATATATATATATATATATATATATATATATATATATATATATTATATATATATATATATATATATATATATATATATATATATATATATATATATATATATATATATATATATATATATATATATATATATATATCCTCATATTGGAGCGTCTATGCTCCCATTTTCCCCCGTTCCTTCCTGTCACATGTTTCCACAAATTCACAAAAGCTTACTCGTCCATTACCTTAAAAAAAGTAAAATAAATGACGAAATCAAAAGCTACCTTAGAGATGCTTGAAGTACGGCATCCAAAGAATGTACCATTGATGCACCCCTTCCCCCAATCATTACTAGGGAGTTGGTGGCCTCCTGTCCCTTATGTTCGAAGGGCTACATAGGTTCCACAGTCAGACTTCTCCGGGAACGAATTTGTGAACACCAAGGACTGTCTTCCCGCACATCCCTTCCTCTCACCTCACCTCCACTTTCTAATATTAGAAACCACACCAAGATTTGTCACAACTTTCCCATAGCACAAGCATTTTTCAATTATTGACTCTCATCCACATGAGTCTTCACTTCGCATTCTGGAGTCACTTTACATTCACAAATTGAAGCCTGAATTGAATAACTATCAAGCAGCTACACCTTTACATATCACTATCAATTAGTGGTTCCTTTCTCACTTTAGGTTACATGATTTCATTAATTTTGCTGCTGCTAATCTCGATATGCTGAACTGACAGTCACTCTGAGCACATGCATGTATGTTTTTTATGTATGTATGTATGTATGTATGTATGTATGTATGTATGTATGTATGTATGTATGTATGTATGTATGTATGCATGTATGTATGTATTTGAATGTAGGTGTATGTTAGGGTCTATACAGGTGTAATTATGTGCATATGTATGTAAGTGTATGAATGTGAGAATCACGCATGTGTGGATGTACTGTTGATGTGTTTCAGTAATTGAATCAGAATGTTTGTTTTTTAATGATAGAAAGCTGTTTGCATTTTGTCACTAAGACTTGTACTACTTTATGTATATATGGGTTTCCAGTAATAGAGGGTTTTAGTTTGATACTTTTCCCTACCAACTAAATTAGTATGTTTAGAATTTAGCTGATAGAGTGTGCACACGTTTATTTAGTCTCAGCTGTGTTTAAGTGAATACTGTACAATTATTAAATTAGTATTATTTTGAATTCATTTTAGATTTAACATGAAAATGGGGGGATTTACAGTGCATATAATTATTTATTCTACGTTTTTTATTTGTTATCTTAAGAGGGATAATGTAGTATTCATATATTGTTTTTATTTGTATTTTGTTTTGTTATTGTTTATTGCATATTTTTTAATTTCTATTTGTGTTTATTGCAAAGTTTGCTGTTAGTACTCATTTTTTATCTTGATTTCAGCTACTCTTGATAATGACTACAGCTAGTAGTTGAAACGTCGAGTTTTCTTATAAATATGTTAATAATAAAGATCTTTAATTCATAATTCATGAGTATACTTCATTCATTTTTTGCTATACTTTTCTTGATTAAAATTAAGCTCAAAAGGAGCAATGCTGTTTATCTTTAATATATATATATATATATATATATATATATATATATATATATATATATATATATATATATATATATATATATATAATATATATATATATATATATATATATATATGATCTGACTGCCGTCGAGAGAAGGATGTGCTTGGAAGCAGATGGGAAGAAGATAAGTTTGGAACATCATAAGGAAGCCAGATGAGAGGAGAGAGAGGAGAAGAGAAGAGAAGGGAAGAGAGGAGGAGAGAAGAGAAGAGAGAGAGAAAAAAGAGAGGGCTACTGGACCTAAAGCTTCGAGATCAGCATTCCTAAAAGTTTGCAAAGTTTGTTTAGAGAATTATGCTTGAAGTTTGGAATATTGAACCAAAGTTAATAAAAGAAAAATTTAATTTCTCTATACAACATTTCAGTATTTTTTGAAAGTAAATTTAAAGAAATTTAAATAAATTTTTTTAAATATTTATTTTTTTAGAATATGTTGTGAAGCAACATATCTTTCGATCATACTTTCGGCAATTGAATGAAAAATTATATTAAAAGGAAAAAATGAGTTTGGATATAGTTAACTTTTGGTTGATTAAGGATTGTGGCTATTTCGACGCAGTCAGGACAAATGAAGAATAGTTCTTCGCATGGTTATAGAGGTTGGGAACCCTTTATAAACAGTTTTTCTCTCTTCCACATACGGTTATTATGAATAATTTCTGTAGCCGACAACAACCCTGCATCATGCGGAATACGGTGTAGAGATATATATATATATATATATATATATATATATATATATATATATATATATATATATATATATATATATATATATATATATATATATATATATATATATATATATATATATATAGGTAGGAGGTTGCGGTGAGAATTTTGATGGGAAAGTTTTTTCATTTTTCATTTTATTCAAGCCTCAGAACTTTTTTTTTTTTTTTAATTATTTATTTATTTTTGAATGAAAATGAAAGTGAGGAAGACGTTTTGAACGAATATTTATAGAACTTTTTAGTCATATATTCATAGGATATTTGGTGGGAGGGAAAGGGGGGGGAGGAATGTTAGTTACCATGCGAATATTGGATATTGATGCTTAAAATAATTCAAAAGTCAAATAATCAAAATTCAAAATTAAGTAATCAAAGAGAAAAGGAAAAAAAAAATTAAAAAAAAATTAAAAATCTTGTATTTTATAAATAGTAAGTAAAGTTTTGAAAAGAACGAAAAGTAATTTAAAAAAGTTTTATTTTATTTACTGCAAATTAATTTCAAAACCTAATTACAGATAACTTTTACGCTTGTTTTATTTATTTCTTTTATTTTTTATTTATTTTTATTTTTTATTATTATTATCACAACTTAAAATTTTCATTATTTAATATAAAAAGATCTTCTGATATATAATTAATCAGACTTTTCTATCTTTTCCTTTCTTTTCATTTAAAAAACGTCAACTCCTTCTTTCGCACCTTCTGCTTCTTTACTCCCTCATATATATATATATATATATATATATATATATATATATATATATATATATATATATATATATATATATATATATATATATATATATATATATATATATATATATATATATATATATATAATTATTAATTAAAAAAAACTTAAAAAAAAAATTTTTTTTTTTTTTTTTTTTTTTTTTTTTTTTTTTTTTTTTTTTGGTCCTGTTTTCGTAAAATAAAAATTATGATTTATTAATTTTTCAAAATTGTTTTAAAAATTAAATTACAATTATATTCTGTTTAATTCAGAGCTTATTTCCCGACATCTGTAACTGCCTATAAGAATATAACACTAACAACGCGATTCTTTCCTGTAGAACTTTTATAATTCAGAGAATAACCTTTTTCCAAAGAACTATAATCTCTATTTTTACCCTTTTGGATAAAATTTAATAATAATTCCTTCATGCTAAATAAAATAAGTAAATAAATAAAAATGCAATAATAATTATACCATTAAACTTTATACACCCAATATCGAACTTATAAGAAGCAACTCAGTAATGAATCATGAAATAATATCGTTGCAATAAGGTCGTAATTTTGAAAATGTTTTAAGAGTGAGAAATGCAAAAGAAAATAATATAAATTTGGATGTCAATACATCTATACACCCTCCTTTCATCACAGATAAATCACTGCATAAATGTTCAGGAAAGTCGAAAGGAACGGAAGGAATGCAATTCAAGTCGGAGTAAAGTTACAATCAGTTCACTTAATTCAATTTTAATTTCATATAAACATTGTTAACCCCTTTTTATTCGACCTATTCGCATTAATAAAAAAATATATTTCCAAGCTAAAGTAGTCAACAAGCCTTCCTTCTCAATGTTCTTTTATTTTTTTTTTTCCTTTGAAAGTCAGAAGAGTACTTGCAAGAGGCCGAAAATCCAATATTTGAAAGCCTTTTGGAAAGGATAACTTAATTAATTTTATATTAAATTTCTTGACGAAAATTTATAGTTTCATACCAAGGTGTATATATATATATATATATATATATATATATATATATATATATATATATATATATATATATATTATATATATATATATATATATATATATATATATATATATATATGAGACCCAGGTCACCGGTATATAGGGACTTGGTGTAGTGCAGCGAATGTCATCAATGTACGATGAGAGTATGCTGCGCGTGGGGACCAACCTGTTTTACAGAAACCATGTGCTCTTATCTCATAGGTGGAGAGGGATCTTCAGAAGGTTGGTTGTTTATCGTGTCCTCTCGCGGACCGATGTGCCGACTGATAGGCGTTTGGTAACCAACACATCTCTTCAAGTTTTGCAACGGTTACCTCTGCTAGGAAGGCCACTTCAAAGGAATAACTACAGTCGAGGGCAAATACTAATGCCAAACTAGGTGTCTTTTAAAGGGCAGAGTCTTTATCAGACAGCTGAAGACAAAGGTGTGGTTGTCAAGGTACCTATTCACAGTTCTTGTTATTCCCCCCTGTATGGAGTATGCTTCACACATCTTTGTGGTTCCACTCACAATTATCCTTGAGAATGTGGAGTCTAGGACTTTTCGTCTCGTCAACTCTCCTGCTCTTCCTAAATCTCTCCAATTCCTTTCTGTCCGTTGAATTGTTACGTCACTTTCTCTTTACTATCGCTATTACAACGGACGCTGCTCTTCTGAACTCACCCGTTGCGTACCTCCTCCATTGAGAAGAGCTCGTGCGACAAGCCTTTCTTCACAGTCTCATCCTTTCTCTATCCAACTCTCTGACCCCAGACTTAACCTTTATGCTCTGTCCTACATGTACTCTACTGGTAAAGTCTAGAACACACTACCTTCTTCTATTTTCCCAACTTCCTTTGACTTGCATACTTTCAAACCTCGTGTATCTGGACATGTTGGTTTCCATCGACCAAGATAGGTTTTTTTCCATCTCCGGAATATCTATCTATCTATCTATCTATCTCTATATATATATATATATATTATATATATATATATATATATATATATTATATATATATATATATATATATATATATATATTATATATATATGTATATATATATATATATCGTCAGAATATATTGTGATAGGTTAAATGCCGGAGAAACATTATAAATACGTTAGAGATGAAGGAAGTATCCAGTACAATATTGAATCGAAGAGTCCCGTTGCGTAATTGTACAAGCCAAATAAAACTGGAATAATAGAAAAGATTGTTCCAGACTTTACCAGTGAAGTAGAAGCAAAGATGAGTTAAATCTGGGTTCATGGAGCTTGTCACAGAAGAAATGAAACTGTGTGAAAAGATGTGTTGTATGAGCTCTCATGAAAGTAATAAGTATCCAACTAAAAAGTTCATATAAGGAACAATCATTGTGATGACGGTTTTGTTGAGAGTCAGTTACGTAAAAGTACAACTGGCAGAAGGGATTGAAGAAAAATTGCTGTTAGCAATAAAATTATAACTCAAAACTTCTACACTACATTCATTCAATAATTGTCACCCAAAATATGTAAAGAAAATATATCATACGAGGTTGACAACTTTGAAGTATTCTGGAAGGAGCCTTTAAACACTTAGCCGCTTTTGATGTTTGTTTGTAAGCGACAGAACGTAATCTTTCCAAGAAGGATCACATGAAAAGGATACAACAAGAATATTACAGTCAGATGAGGTTTGAATAGCGTTTCCAAAAAGGTTTTAGTTGTGTGGAAGATTTTGTTGAGTAGAAAGAAGGAAGAACATAGTTTTGAGGTATTTTGAACAACCGTGTTTTTTTCTGACTCAACTGAAATACAAGGCGAAACCCTTAGAAGAACCATTTTTAATATATTTAAAAATTAAGCAGTAGCCTTCTGAAGCAGCTACAATAAAGCCACCAGAAGAGAAATTAAAAAGGTTACATGAAAAGAGTTGATACCGAAAGATGGAAATTTAGAAATTGAGGCTTTATGTCAGACTCTATTGAAGGCTTATCAATTTTAGTGTCACAGAAAAAGGTTTAGCTAAAAACCAAAGACAGAAGACAAGAATCAGAGAAAAAAGGAAAGGAAGATCACTGGTACAGAATTCTTTACAAGTGATATTGTCGATCTGAGACAAGAGATTTAAAGATGTTTGCACATTTTCCTGCTAACATTGAATTTGAAAACTTTGGAAAGAAAGGAGGTTAAAGGGATAGGATAGTAGTTAAAACGTTGAGGGAAGAGTTGCAGTGAGGTTCGCAATCACCAATCTGGTCCAGTCTTTAAGGAAACTAAAGAATGATCTTATCTTTAAAAAGTAATACAAATATTTCTTATCGTTTATGCATCCATGGAGAAAAGTTTTCCAAGTAATGCAATAGATTTACAGTTTTACGCGCAACCATACCATTCTTCTTTCATGTTTCACTACACCTTCGCTAGTCCAGATGCTCTCACTTACACTTGAAACTAATCCTTGTGGCTTCCAAACCATTCTTCTCTTTTACTACTCAGTTTAGTTTTACTGAAAGTACAAATATACAGTTTCATATCCTTGCAAACTACACCTACCTCTTCTCTATTGCCCTAATCGTTCCCACCTCTAATATTCAAGCAAGCAATATCAAATATTCTTCCCTTATCTCCTATTTATATCTTTGTATTTTCATTTTTGTTCCTGTTCCTGGGAAGAAGGGATCCCGCTTCTTGTTATCACTAGATTTGAACTTCAAGGAAATGAAGTTTCTATCTTAAAATTTAGTACTCCCTTGAACTCGACAAACTCTATTTTCATATTCGCATAAACTTCATTTAAAATCTATTTAATAACATATTAAAGTTTAGAATTCTGAGTTCGTTGTAATTATTTAAAACTAAAAACCATATTTAAACTTATAAATTGAAAATTAGGTTTCAAATAATTTCGATTAATTTTTATTATTTTTTAAATAAAATTGTAAAAAAAAAAAATGTATTCGACAATGAAATATAAAATTACCTCTTTGAGACAAATGACACAAAATAAGATTCAATTGCATCAGAACACTGACAAAAATCTAAAAGATATTTCTACTTTAAAAAACTTCAAAAAATTAGCAATTTTCCTTCACCTTTCTTTAAATTTCTTTGCACCATCACGTTTATTTGAATATATATATATATATATATATATATATATATATATATATATATATATATATATATATATATATATATATATATATATATATATATATATATATATATATATAAAACTGAAGAAGTGACCACAGCTGTGATGTGACGAGGTAAGAAAGGAGAGGAACTTCAAAGTTTAAATAAGGACAAAGAAAATCTATTGATTCTCATCGAATGATTTTTTTTTTTGAAGCAGAATTTTTACAAAGAGAATTGGAAGCTTTAACTCGATTTGAAGAAATTCTCTAAAAAATTTCATTCTCACAGAAGTTATATTTTTTTTTTAGAGGGAGTCACAAATTGTAGACATTTCAAGCTTCTTGTGAATAAGGTTTTATAGTCGCAAAGTTATAAAAATAAAGACTAAAATTAAATTGACTTTTAACATCTTCTTGTTTTTCAATATTTATTGGCGAAAAGAAAGGCTATGTTTTCCTAAGGTTCTCAATATCTATTTTGCTCTTTTCCTCTAATACAAACAATCATTTTTAAATTCTTCTATAGAATATGAGCAGGGCAGAAGAAGCGCCACTCTATTTTTGTTTTGTTCTTTTGTTTTTAATTACTCCATATATTTCGTATTAACAAGAACTTTGCCATAGTTAGATTTTTTTTGCCTAATATGTGCTGAATTTAATCGGCAAATTCCCAACAAAGCATCATCAACAGAAATGAAGAAATCTTCTCTTCATACGTCTCCTCAAAAAAGAGGCCACCAACCGAGCTCTCTACTTCTAGAAAATTTATCCAGTAACTCTGGATTTTCTCCTAGTATTAGTATAATCACAGTCAAGCCATCGTCTAAAGGAATTGTCCTTAAAAACCGAAAAGAGATGGGAAGGAAATCTCTGCAATTTTATTTACCCTGATAAATTATCCTTAAGCAATTTAATGAAGTGAAAAGTAAAATTTATTTTAATAATTCGCTGGCATTCAATAATTTGCACTTGTAGATTTCGGTGTTCTATTATCATATGTGCGCGCGCACACACACACACACACACACACACACACACACACACACACACACACACACACACACACACACACACACACACACACACTGAAAGAAACCCAGTAAAAGTTTCGATCTCTTAACTGCTGCAGATAAGAATATAAGAACATAAAAGAATAAGAGAGAGTTAGAAACCATAGGGACCTGTCAAGACTGTCCCAGTCAGCAAAAATAATCAACTGAATCGTATTATCATAGAGTATGTGGAGCATGCAGTATATTAGCTAAACAATAAAAAAATATCATCTAAGCTAACATACAATGTCACCAATACCCCAAAGGAATGTCAATAAGAAGATGCGCAACTCCGAAAGGGTGAGAAAGATACCAAAGGAGGAAAAGGTAAAAGCAAAGTTAGAGTTGACATTTTTCGCAAAATGCCAGAAAGATCTTGAGGAAGAGGTACAAGAAAGATTATTGCATTTTCTACGGAGAAAAGAGTTTTTAGTGTTACGATTTTTAACGATTCCGGGATGAAATATAAGTATCATGAGTTTCTGGAGTTAGAAGACTTTGGCAATACCTGAAGGCAATATTCATGCGGTGGATAGCACAGGAACAAGCAGAGTTAAACCAAGGTTTGTTAGGTTTAGTAGAAGGGAAAGAAAATGGAATGTACGCCTCCATGCAAGAGAGAATCACCTCAGTAATGCGTTCTGCATACTCCGAGGGACCCCTCCCACGCAAGCAATAATCATTCCATGGGAAATCAAAGAAGTACGACCGCAAGTCCGACCAGCTTGCTGCACCGAAATGCCACAAACGTTTCCTTTCAATAGAAGAGGGTCTTTCCTGCTGAAGACTTGAAGAGATAGAAGAGGATACAAAGATAAAAAGGTGATCGAAGGAACCTAGAGGAGGAGAGAGTTTAACAGTATAAGGAGAAGGATTAGAAGTTAGAAAAAGGTCTAGAATGTTGGGTTCATCTCCAAGACGATCAGGGATACGAGTAGGGAACTGCACCAACTGCTCAAGGTCGTTTTGGATAGCGAAATGAAAGCCATGTTCACCAGCTGTATTATTGAGAACTAGAAGAAAGCCATTGGTGGTGGTGAACACTGAAATCACCTAATATTATGATTTCAGAGAAAGGAGAAGAAGAGAGAACGCGCTCTATTTTGGAGTTTAAATAGTCGAAGAATTAAGGATGGTCAGTATGAATTTATTCGTAGAATGGCAAAAGAGCCTAAGCCATATGGTGGAAAATTCCGAGACTGCAAATTAGAGACCCGAGAACAAACAACATCGTTGCGCACGTATGCACAACAACCGCCTTTGGCTGAAAATTGAGGATAGAGATAGTAGGAGGAAACAGAATAGGGATTGCTGTCAGAAAGCTCAAATAAGAATAAGAGGTGAGGTCTAGAAGAAGAGAGGTGCTGTTAAATAAAGTGGAAATTAGAGTGCAGACCACGAATGATGCAAAAATTAATGAAAAAAATTGACCTTGAAT
>SEYY01014178.1:90000-102500 GCA_009176605.1 Armadillidium nasatum | reverse complement strand
TATATATATATATATATATATATATATATATATATATATATATATATATATATATATATATATATATATATATATATATATATATATATATATATATATATATATATATACCAGCTGACGGGAAAAGCCCTACTCAAGGAGGGGGTGTTAGAAGAATGAAGCTAAAGAAAAATTTTGAAAAAAAAGAAAAAAAAGAAACCTGCAGATCCCACTTGAGGAAAGTTCTTAGGTAAGCACAGACGTGAACTTTAAAGAAATTGAGATTAAATTCGGCAAGGAAAACAGAAGATGGGAGAGATTTCAAAAAAAAAAAGGAAAGAAGGAGCCACCCCAACGGACAAGCCTGGGGTTGCCAATGTCTACACAAAATTTATGTGCAGACAACGCACACCTTGTGCTACGAGGACTTCGTAAAGATGGAGATTTACGAGTGGATAGTTCCCTCGAGTCTTTTATCCTTTGACTCAACCCTATCCAAAAAACGAGTGAAACCTGAAACATTCCAGATATGAAAGCAGTACTCCATACAAGGGAGGATGAGACCCTTGAATAATTGGAGTAACTGAGAATAAGAAAAAATTCTCGCAGTCTAAAAAGAACTCCCATCTTCTTTGAGGCAGTCCAGGCAGCCATTGTGATATGAGGTTTCCAAACACCTTTTTGTTGTGAAAATGATACAAAATGCCCCTCTTTAAATTTTCTAACTGGTAGTTGTAATGATAATTATTTATAGGTTTTAATTTCTAATATGTTAATAATGTTCTTTTTCTTTTTTTAATTTCCAGACATGTAATATAATTCTTTAGTGGAATAAAGCCTTTATATGAAAGGTTTTTTCATTATTCAAATTCACTTCAATTTATTCCACTAAAATGAAAAATCAAATTAAAAAAAAATCAAAATGGATAAATTTCTTAGACCAGAAAAGATTGAAACAAATCCAAACGGAAGTACCTCAGAAACAGAATGGAATCACTGGTACAGAACTTTTAGAAATTTTCTCTCTGCCATTGAATCATATAACCCTAACTAATTGTATACCCTTATTAACTATATTACTCCTTCTGTTTATGAAAACATTTCTAGCTGTGAAACTCATGAAGAAGCTATTGAGGTATTGACACAATTATATGTAAAACCCAAAAATGAAATTTCTGCTCGACATCAACTAGCCACTCGACGACAACAAAGTGAAGAAAATTTAGATGAATTTTTGCAGGTCTTAAAATAATTAAGTATTTACTGCAACTTTAGAGCTGTCAGTGCTGAGAAAAATAGAGAAGATGCCATTCGTGATGCATTCATAATTATAACTTTTATTAAATATGTAGTAGATATTCCTATAATTCTAGCTACATCATACACCAACAGTATATTATTATAATTTATATTATTATTAGTATTATTGTTATTAGCTTTTATTATTACTATTATTACTATTTCTAGTATTACTACTGGAGATGGTATTTATTATTATTATTATTATTATTATTATTATTATTATTATTATTATTATTATTATTATTATTATTATTTTATTATTATTATTATTATTATTATTATTATTATTATTATTATTATTATTATTATTATTATTATTATTATTATTATTATTATTATTATTTATTTTCGTTATTTGTTTATTTATTATTTTTATTTTATATTACTATTATTACTATTAATTTATATTATTATTAGTATTATTGTTATTAGCTTTTATTATTACTATAATTATTATTGCCATTACTATATTTATTATTGCTCATTATATTTTATGCATCATATTTGTATATTAATGGTTATTAAATTATATTGATGTACTATTTATCAGCTAAACTTTAGGCGTCAATGGAAACCAATGTGTTTCCCCTTAGAAGACCCTTTTCAGAGTAATGTACAACTAACTAATTACCAATATTGTATCTAGTAGAATGGGACCTACTGAAACACTATATAATCTGTAACTGTACCTCTGAATAAAATATTGAAGTTGAAATTGAAAATTATTCAGTCTTACGAATAGAAGCAAAAGCTTGAATGAAAAAAAGGTAGTTGACCTTTTGTAAGTTTTGAAAATTTAAACTTTTGTTGTTTCATTTCCTGTGAGGTTTCATATTCATGTACACATACACACGCCTACATTAATATATATATATATATACATATATATATATATATATATATATATATATATATATATATATATATATATATATATATATATATATATATATATATATATATATATATATATATATATATATATATATATATATATATATATATATATATATATATATATATATATATATATATATATATATATATATATATATATATATATATATATATATATATATATATATATATATATATATTAAGTGTATGTGTGTGTGAATATGAAAATAACGCATAGATTAAAAATATTTTTAGCTGTCAAGAGCAGTGAACGTTAAGAGTTAATAAAATCTTTCAGAATTTCTGAAGAGTCTTTTATAGAAGTAAAATAGAGCATTTGGATTAGTGAAGTAAAAGTGAATTTTATATATTTATGTAAGAAATAATATATTTAATTAATCAACTGAACCAAAAATTTTGCAATTGTCAAGTTTTATTAAAATTTTGTTTTTCATTTAATCTTAGTTATTTCTATTTAATTTTGTTTTTATTTAAATTTTAGGTCCTCGAAAACATGCAAAGTTTGTCAAAAACAAATTGTGCTAAGCAAAAATTCCTGCCCAAAATCAATCTAATGTACCGCATATGATTACATAACGAATTTGAAGTGTCGTAATAAATTATCAAACTAACTTGTTAAAAGATAAATACAAGAATAAAGAAAAAGGATGCAATTTTAAAATACACGTTGAAGATGAAGGATCTGTTGAGGAAAGTTTCTCTAAAAGTTGGGGAAATGATCTCCTATCTACCCATCTCCCCTACTTATCTCTCCTTCTCACGACAAACTACAATTCAGAAATGCACATGACTATCCAAAACTTAAAAGAGAAATTTGTATCTCTCAGAAATGCAGTTATCAATTTCGCCACCAGAAAAATAAAAAATAAAAAACTGAAAACAAGAAATAGCTATATTAAGAGATGACCATAAGAGAAAACCCCTTCAAGCCACGAACTATCTGAGATCTGAAACACTGTGCAGATAATGAAGAATCCCTAGAATAGCTCCAACAGAAGCAACATAAAAAATATTTTGTGATTATTTCTGAAAGAAAACGACAAAGAAATAATCACGAAAATTACAGAGAGAAATTAAAAATAAAAACTAAATCAAAATGCAGTTAGTGAAAGTATTTCGACTAAGCACTAAAAAAAAACTGGCGATAGTGAAAGAAATAAAGACACAAGACCTCTCAGATTTAAATTAAACGAAGAAGGACTTAAAATGAAAAATAATAAATTGCGTGAATAAAAGAAAACGAAATATCTACAGTAATGAATTTCTCAACATCCGAAAAATAAAACCTGTTTAAAAAAACTTTAGCTATACGAAAAGACCATAGAAATCTTATATATTTCTGTTACTTGAAAAATGTCACGCACACTAAACATAAAAAAATCTCCAACGGGTGAGGCAATCAAAATCAAAAAACGAGGCCTAATCTTGATGAATATTCCAATATTCTATCGGCTGAATAAAGTTAAAGTTTGAAAATCTTCGTACAGTATAAAGGAAGTAACTGAAAAACAAATTTTCCACTTTTTCCGGGTGCTATTATCATTATTATTATTATTATTATTATTATTATTATTATTATATTATTATTATTATTATTATTGCAAATTAATTATTATTTATTTTATTATTATTATTATTATTTTTTATATTATTTTATATTTATTATTTATTTTATTTTATATTTTATTATTATATTTATTATATTTATTATTTATTTATTTATTATTATTATTATTATTATTATTATTATTATTATTATTATTATTATTATTATTATTATTATTATTATTATTATTATTATTAAATTAATATTTGCATAAGAATAAAAAGGAAAAAATTAGGATATGTCCATGCTTCCTCGAAAAAGGTTTCTTCACGCTTCAGTATATTCGACTCAGCATTATTTACCATATCCTTTCCCTTTTCCAAACTCTGCTTCAAAATTCTAAAACCCAATTACTTCTATTTAAGAAAAGAAATACAGAGATCACTGCGGTTTGCTATCGAGGTTAATATAGCCGCAAAACTCTTACCTTATATAAATATCGACCACATTGTCTTCTTATTATATTTACCTTTAAAACTATACTCAATTTTATTCTACTACTAAATTTATTTACCATTAATATTATTGCCATATATTACCCTTTATTTGCTACTATAATTTATTAGCTCTAGAAATATCAGTTATAGAAAAGCCAATGAATGCAGACAAGAATCTAAGTGAACATTGCCTATTAAAAATGCCATAAATCAGAATACATTTCCCAGATGAACTAAGAAAGATAAAACATTCAAATTAAGGTAAACTAACACTACTCCACTACAACATAAGAAGCCTTCCTAAACATCATGATGATTTTTCAAACTATATATATAAAAATATAAATTTTTCATTGTCGTGCTTAGTGAAACTTTTGTAAATAACTATAATAAAGACAATTACTCAATTCCAGGATTCAATGGAACACATCTAGTTAGAAAAGACAAACGAGGAGATCGAGTTTCCCTCTATGTAAAAAAATGAATTTGCAACAAAGTAAAAGTAATCACATCAATTGAAAACGATATTATCGAAGCACTTTATTCAAAAAAGCACCAAACAAATTAAATAAATATAGTCGGAATATACAGACCACCAACTCTTAGAACTGATTTATAAACCTCTGAATACCTTAATTTAAACCCATCTGAACGATTCAAATTTTGATTGCTGGAGACTTTAATATAGATATGCTGAACAAGAAACCCTCATTAGGAGCCCCTTTACAGAACCTTTTGACATCACACGGATTTATAATTATATAACACAACCCACTAGGCCTATAACATTAAAACAGAAATCCACTCTATTAGATCATATTGGGGAAATTAAATTGTAATATCATCCAGACTTTACTGATCATTTTCCTTGCCTTGTACAATGGAACATAAATAAAACCAATAACCTAACAACTATAAAATACAGGAAGATAAAGAAACTAGTAATAGAATATTCATAGATAAAGTAAAAGAAATTGACTTTTCTTCTGTATACAATGAACAAATAGACATAGACTCAAGATTCAGTACTTTTATCAATCAAATATATAGGTGTTATCATGAGACCTTCAAAAATTAAAACCAAGCAGTTAGGCTGTAAAAGGATCCAAAATTCATGGTTAACATTAGGATTAAATTCAATGAATCAAAAACACAAACTCTACCGTAAGTACAAACGAGGAATCATCCCCTTCAATTATATAACAATTTGGTAACAATTAAAAGCACTATTAAAAAAGGTGAAAAAAATATTACACTGATAAATTCTGCGAGGTAAACAATAATTCAAAAGAACATGGAGCCCTCATAAACAATCTGATCAATAAAAAAAAAAGAGCATGCCCACACATAACACTACAATAAATTGTGAAGTCTCAACAGTTATAATCTCGTAATATATATAATAAGTATAATAACATTTATAATTTCTTATATATTATTAAGTTTATAAATATATACATTAGTCTACGATTAAAGTTTAGTTATATACTAAATGAATAAAATATCCTGACTTAAGTTTATTAGTTAAATTATGTACATAAATGAATGATAAAAGTATAGTAATAATCCTTCAGAAATTGAAATTATAATAATATAAAATAATTGGCTCACTAATATAATTTTATATAAACTGACCCTTAATAAAGTATGTCTAGAGATAGAGATATCATTTAATATCACTTTGCTATTCATAGTGAGTGGAATAATCTAAGATAACATATAATTATTGCCAAAAATATAAATAACATATAATTGCGATCATAATTTTCATCCTGTCATTTAAAAAAGGGGTCGAATGTGGGTAATATATCCTGTATACTCTTATATGTATTCTTCCGTAGTAATATTAATTTTATATTAATATATTATATTTGCTACCTTGAGCCTTTATGATATATTATATTTTTTTCCTAATAATCTTATTTTTATATATAATATCCTGTCTCTGTCCAAAACCTCCGACCCCAGGACTTTAAACCGCTTGCTCATCTTTACATGTACTCTTACGTAAGTCTGGAACATACATCCCTTAGTCGTATCCAACTTTCTTTGACTAGCAATCTTTTAAACGCTGTGTATCGGTCACGTCGGCCATTAGGCGACCCGGAATCCTATTTGCTTCCCAACTCGGAGGGTGAGTTAATGGTAGGCTTGGGCCTTGCCACGTAGTAGACATATAATTACTTATATATATTATTATATTTTACTCTTATATTATATATAGATATATATATTAATTTCCATTATTTACGGTATTATATCTACTCATAGTCATAGTACCCCCTCTTTATCGACTTCCCTCGGCCTCGCGCTGCGCTGGTATATAATCGGTATATATTATATATATTAATATATTATATAATTACTAATAATATATTATTATTTAATATATATAAATATATGCTGTAAATAAACCTATGCGATCGTTTTAGATAAAAGAGAAGTGGGAGAGAGTGATGAGAAGAGAGAGAGTTCAAGATCAAAAATACGTTAGTTAAATTTAATTGGATAAGTTACTCTAAATGAATTCTATTTACATCTTTGTACATCTCCGATCACACACAATTTGACTTCGCTTATCTATTTTCAATTACATAAGTAATAATGTTAAAAAACAAAATATGTAAAACCTTTGAATTTATTTATTCCATTAGAAATGTCAATATCTCCTGCATTACAGTACAGAAACACGGTAATATATATTATAAACATTCCTACGGTACTTACCTCATTCCATTACCTCTACTACTCCCATCCTATACTCTATACTCCATTCCTCCTTCTCTCCACTCTCTTTTATACCTATACTATATATTTATCCGTTTATTATTAGTACAAGTATTATATATTTTCTTTTGAATAGAATTACTCATCAAATGAGTCTCGTATTTCATATATTTTATTATATTTATTATTTTCTTCCTTTCTTTATATTAATTATTGTCATTATCCAATTTATGCAATTATTTACAGCTTATTATATATATTATTAATTATTTATATATATTTTGATTCGTTATTTCCTTTATAATTTATTATCAATCTCTATATCTTTATCAGATTTAACTTCTTATTCATATTGATTCATTATATATTATTATACTCCTAATTAATTCATTTATCCCTTATTCTATTCCGTTTTATTAATACTCACAATAATCTATAATCCTACTCTCTAAGTATCTCTACTCTCTCCTCTCTACTCTCTTCTCTCGTCTCCCTCCTCCCCCTCCCCCTTCTCATCATCACTCCCTATCTATGAATTATCCAGAACTCCATCATTTACCACCCTACTACCTATCCAAACCAATACATGCCCAGAATGCTCTACTTATCAACCTCTATCCTCTCTTCTTATCACCCTTACTCCTTACCTCTCTCTCCTACTTCTCTTATACTTACCTTCTCTATCTCTATCTCTCCCTCTCTATCTATCTACCCTCCTTCACTACTTACTTCCTCTACCTTACCATCTCCTTACCCTCTACCTCTCTCTCTTATCATCTATCCCTCATTCCTACTATTATCCCCTCCCCTTATCTCTTCTATACTCCATCTATCCCTATTTACTAATCCCCTCTCGTCTTACTCTTTACTACTCTTCTACTCCTCTCTCTCTCTCTCTCTTCTATTACTCTATATACATACTTTACTCTCCTACGTGCTACAAATCACTTTCGAATACATATCTCTACTCTAATCTATATTTCGACATCTCTGAACTATTCTCATACCATACTAAAGCAAATACTTTCATCTCATACATACACAGTGCTAAAATTCGTGAACTAACACTAATCTCACACTAGATTTTGATCCACTCACAGAACTATCAGAGATTCATAATATTAACACTCAACATTTGACCCACGTGACTAACACTCTTACTAATAATAATAATAATAATATAAATAATAAATATAATAAAGTATTAAATTAATAATATATATATATTGGATGATTATAATAATGATACTTAAATAATATAATAGTAAATAATATTAAATATAATATAATATTATATATTATTATTATATATAATAATATCTATTATAATAATAATATTATATATATATATTATATAATATATATAAATTATATAAATTATAATATAATTATTTTATTAAATATATTATATTATAGAAGTTATATATATATATATTAATAAGTAATATATATAATAATTAATTCATCATATAACATGAGTCAAATAATCCCATTTTAAAATTATATTTAGGTGAGGTATGGAAAACCATAAGTCAAGTGTAATAAATACTTATATATATATATATAATATGATATATTAATATATTTATAATAATATATTATAATATATATTATATATATATGATATAATATATTTAGTTATAATGTCAAAAAACCGAATATTACTTTTCCATCATAATATTGCATGTTAAATAAATTAATTAACTTTCAGAGTCAGATGAAGATTGATAGAGAGATAGATAGATAGGAAAGACAATAGATCGCACTTAGCATAGATAGATAGATAGATAGATAGATAGATAGATAGAAAGATAGATAGATATATATATATATATGAAGATCACCTGGAGAGCGATAGAAATCCTTATATTTCTTAATTAATATTAATTAATAGAATATTTATTAAAAAAAAGTAATAAAAAAAGAAATGCTTTGGATTAAATCAAGCCAAAAATCATGATTATCATTCAAGCATAACGTTTCATGTTTTAATAACTTAAAATTATTTATATCAATAGTCAACCATTTGATTAATAAATACAAATAACTATAGATTGTCTGATTATATATATATAATCTTATCAAGCGCACCAGACCTCGTCACAAAGCAAAGTAGTGAAACGAGAAGAATCCCTTATCGCTGTAATCACAAGTCCTGTCATAAATGGGACGACAGATATGAGCGATCAACGGACAAAACACCGATAAATACGTTCTCTTCAACTCCTAGGGATGAAATCGAAGCCCCTTTAGTGACTCCTATACATAAGGAAATCAACTTATTAATAATATCAATATATTCCTCTTCTTTGTAAGATTTATTCAATATAATATTATTATCTTATAATTGATATTTTTAGAATTAATTAACTATAATAAATATTATAATATAATTAAATATATAATAAATAATATAATAAATTAAATATTATAATAAATATATAATATATTATATTAATTTAAATGTTAATAATCAAACTATTTGATTAAAGTTATAAGAGTAAATATTTTTGATTAAATAATATGAATAATGTATATAAATATGCTAAATTAAATATATATATTAGTATTAAAATATTATTATATAATATTATATAATAATAAAATATATAATTTATATTTTATAAAAATTTAATTTTATAATTTTTATATATATTAATATTTATAGAATAATATATATATAATATTATAATAATGATCAATAAAATGTTTTAGGACATTAATATGATGGTATATTAGTTAATTGCTCTGTCAGTATTTATTAATGTAGACAATTGAACCAATATCCTAATTAGAAAATCCAAGTCTTTCTTTGCCATCCGGAACCCAACCTATGAATAAAGTTAAGTGATTTCTGATAACAATAATAATAATATCATTAAATTAATATTAAATTTATTAATTAATTATATATATTATAATATTATTAATTAATTATTATTAATATTTTATATTAATATAATTATTAATAGTATTTTTAATTATATATATAAATTTATATATATGTATAACTTAATTGATAATTATTTAAGGTTTTTCATTTAGATTGTTGTGTGTGTTTGGTTGTTAGCAAAAGAAGGTAGAGCATGCTCATAAAATTCCCTCATATATACTATATATATAATTTATATATATTATATATTTCACATTATTACTATATATAGTAATCAAATATATATAATATATATATATATATATATATAATATATATAATATATAATATATATATTAATCCAAATTTATTTTTAAAAAAAAAAAATTCTAATAAAAAAAAAAAAAAAAAAAAATTAAATAATTATTATTATTATTATTATTATTATTATTATTATTATTATTATTATTATTATTATTATTATTATTATTATTATTATTATTAATTCAAAATATACAAAAATAAGTACAATTATCTTGAGATAAATCTTTACAAAGAAAAGAGAATATATTGTTATAAGTGTTCCTATAGGAGTCCTAAAGGGCTTCGTCCCCGGGTTGAAGGAGACGATTTCGGTGTTGTCCGTTGATGCCATTCGTCGTCCCATTTGACGGACTTGGGTTCAGAGAATGGGATTCTTCGTTCACTCTTGCTTTGTGACGAGGTCGGTGGCGCTTGAAGTAACCGCACTATATATATATATATATAATATATATATATATATAATATATATATTATATATATATATATATATATATATATATATATATATAATAATATATATATATATATATATATATAAATTTTAAATATATTTTTAGGTATTTTTTTTTTTTTTTTTTTTTTTATTATTTATTATTAATTATTATTATTATTATTATATATTATATTATTATTATTATTATTATTATTATTATTATTATTATTATTTATTATTATTATTTTATTATTATATTATTATTTATTATTATTATTATTATTATTATTATTATTATTATTATTATTATTATTATTATTATTATTATATTATATTATATATTAGTAGATTAGATTTTAAGAGAGAGAGAGAGAGAGAAGAGAGAGAAAGGAAGGGAAAAAAAGAGAGAGAGAGAAGAGAAAGAGAGAGAGAGAGAGAGGAGGAGGGAGGAGAGAGAGAGAGAGAGAGAGAGAGAGAGAGAGAGAGAGAGAGAGAGAGAGAGAGAGAGAGAGAGAGAGAGAGAGAGAGAGAGAGAGAGAAGAGGAGAGGAGAGGAGAGAGGAGAAAAAGAAAAAAAAAAAAAAAAAAAAAAAAAAAAAAAAAAAAAAAAAAAAAAAAAAAAAGAGAGAGAGGAGGAGGAGAAGAGAGAGAGGAAGAGAGAGAGAGAGAGAGAGAGGGAGAGAAGGAGAGAGAGAGAGGAGAGAGAGAGAGAGAGAGAGAGAGAGAGAGAGAGAGAGAGAGAGAGAGAGAGAGAGAGAGAGAGAGAGAGATTAGATCTGAGTATAAAGAGAATGAAGGGAAATGATTAATTAGGTAAAAATGATCAATGAAAGAGTAATGAAATGATTAAAGATGTAAAATTAAGAACGAAAAAATTAACATAAAAAAGAAAACATTAAATCTAAAAATGCCAAAATAAAGAAAGAGTAAATAATAAATTTGAAGACTATGAAGGTGATTTGCTTCAAGAAAATCATGCAATATTTCAAGATATATTGGAAGTGGGAGGAAGAGGGAAGGAGGGGGAGGGAGGAGGGAGGAAGGAGGAGGGAGGAGGGAGTAGGAAGAATCATGTATATTTTAACTACGTAAAAGAATATATGTAAATCCAACCAAGATGTCAGATGAGAGAGAGATTAAAACAGAGAAAGAGCAAATGACACCAACGATGCTCTTACAATTCATCAGTATATATGTATATATATATATATATATATATTAATATATATATATATATATATATATATATATATATATATATATATATATATATATATATATATATATATATAATATATATTATATTATTTTGATTCGGCCGTCGTCGAGAGTGGATGCGCCTAAAAGCAGATGGGAAAAGAAAAGTGGAAGAATCAGAAAGATTGAGGAGAGAGAAGAAAGAAGTATATATATATATATATATATATATATATATATATATATATATATATATATATATATATATATATATATATATATATATATATATATATATTATATTATAGAGGGTTTTGAAAATTTTAAATTGGATGCAATTTTAAAGGTCGTCAAAGTGACTTGGCAATTTATAATTGATTGCTTTCCTACCGAATTTCGCATTAAAAGAGCAGATATCCACACTCGTCCCCTTTTTAATGACAGAGAAATGGCCAATTATGTTTATATTTTGGCCAATTTATGTTCGATGCCTTCGCAAGTGAAATGTCTCTCTGACATATTTTAAGGGTCAGTTAAATTATATGTGAGCCAATTAATATTTTTATTTCAATTTCGAGATTTTCTTTTCTTCATTGTAACAATTACCAAACTGCAGAATTTTTCCTTAGTTAACAACTTATCGTAAACATTGTTATTTATACCTTATAATTAGAAAATTCTAATTTTATACCTACTTTATTACGAA
>SEYY01014178.1:67500-80000 GCA_009176605.1 Armadillidium nasatum | reverse complement strand
TAATTAAAGTTAATCAGTCTTTAAAAAAAAAAGTTTATATAAAACTATAGATTTTTGACTGTCGGTTTCGATCTACGTTATAAAATTGTTGAAAAATTACGTCATAAATTGTAATAAAATAACATCATAAATTTTGTAAGACAATTTTTACAATTAAAAAAGTATTTTGAGTAACCTAAACCCAAGTATTTTTTTTGGTAACAAAAAATTTCACAGGAAGTGAAAGCCTAAAAAATTGTTAAAAATACTTTTTACTTTTAAAGAGTATATTATAAAATGATTTCTTTAAAGTCGTGTATTATTAATGGTTCAGTATATTAATAACTTTACTATTACTAATATTAAGACGGCATTCGTAAAGGTAAAATTAGTGGATTAATTATGAGATTATGTTTTGCTATTAAATCACTTATTACTCTACCGTAATTTTTCTTTCTCAATTTACCTCCGATTCCTGCAAAGGAAGATGGCTCAATAATAATAATAATAATAATAATAATAATAATAATAATAATAATAATAATAATAATCCTGCACTTAAGGAATAATTATTTTAATATTTTTGGACGCCGCTATAATTTGCATATGATTTTTTTTTTTCTCCAAAATGAATTCCTCACTATCCGCAAAAAAAAAAAAATTAAATAAAAAAAATAAATAAAATAAAATGTAAAAAATTTATACTTTTCCATTGAAGAATACCAAAAAAATATCAAGATTTTCAAAATTGATCTTTTATATTTAAAGTTTTTGTTATCAGTTGTTACAATTTTCGCAAATAAAAGAAAAGAACTCATTAAAAGATAAGAACTCTTAACTAAAGACTACACGGATAACATCTTCTACTGTACATAAATTTTCGTTCCTAAACTCTAAGCAAAATTATATGAAGAAATTTACCTCATTTAATGTGTCAACCCAGAGACGTGATCTTATATAAATATAAACATCGTCATTGGCTGTTAACCGTTCTGTTCTGCAATGAATTCTAGTGCAAAGAGTGGCTCCGCATTCCCTTAACTGAGGATAAAAAATAATTTAAACGGAAAACTATGTAAGTAAATAAGAACTGAAATTTCGTTAAACGTCAATCTGATCAAAAACTAACCAAATTATCCCACTCTTCTTCGGTAGCAGTTTCTCTCTTTCTTCTAGAGTCAATTTCATTCTGACGATAGTATTGGTCTGGTAACGATGATGAAGATGAAGATTTTGATGATGATCTATGAGAGAATGAAGATGATGAAGAGACATCTGGAGAATTTTCAACGTAATATGAAGATGAGTACTGTCGTCCATCGTCTTTACTGCCGCTATGTGAACGATGTTCACTGCCTAACCCATCTGAAGAGGAATAATAGTGATGTTCTTTCCTAACTGAGGCATAACCACTTCTAGATTTCTCCTCTGGAGAAGAGTAAGAAGTAGAAGAAGAATATCCTCCACCATAGCTCTGAGACGTCGATGCGTCACTACCTCTTCCGCCACTGTAATGTCCACTTGATGCAGATCCATACCGTCGATCAGCCTCTGACTGAGATGAAAAATCACTCTCGGAAACTGACGATGAAGACGTTCTCTCTCCTCCAACAGATTCACCTCCATGAACGTTAAAAAGTGTTGAAGTAAATTTTCCATCTCTTCCACTACTGGGTAAAATTGGTCCTCTTTGGCTTCCTCCTGCGGAAGCAGAATAACCGCTTTCAGAACCTCGATGACCAGAAGAAAAATAACTTCCCTCTCTGTAAGTTCCATCAAAAGAAGATGGAGAAGAAGATGAATGGTGGTCATTCCCCCTTTGATTTTCGTGTACAGAAGATGTAGATGTATGGTAGCCACCTCCACGAGAACCGCCTTGAAATGACGAGGAAGGATAACGAGCAGCTGTTCTACTTCTTTCTTCTCCGGAGGAAGAATAACTATGACCTATCCCTCCTCTATCATCAGTTGAAGAAGTCGATGTAAATCGGTTCTCTTCTTTGTATCCTTCTTGCCCCGAAGAGTAGCCTCCAAATCCCCCAGTTGAAGTACCAGAAGCATGGGCACTTCCAGAAGAACTTACTTGTCCTGAAGACGAGCCATGTCGACTGCCAGCTGATCCTGATCTTTGAGAATAGTAATAAGATGAACCACCTCTTTGAGTTGGTGTTGATGATTTTCTACCCTCTGAAGTCGATGAGGATATAGATGAAGATGATGATGACGATGATGAAGACGATGATGATGAAGATGATATTGAAGATTTACTTCCGGAAGATATCTTTCCAGTAGAGCTTTGATGAAACCTAGAACTAGTCTCTTTTTCAGTTGAAGCTTGATATGTACCCTCAAGACTAGTTAATCCAAGTATGCTACGTCGTTCTTCCTGTGAAATCGTCTGTAAAAAGTTTTTAAAAAAATAGTAACGAAACTAGAAAGAATGCTTTACACCAATAATATCATATATGTCAATCGTTGAACAAATTAGAGATTAATAAAAAATAACAAACTATTTACATTTAAATTCAAGGGATTTATAAATATGGCAAGGGATCACATTTGATTTTCCCAACTGTTACTGGCTGCTCCATTAAGTACAAAAGATGTTTTTCTAGATATATATATATATATATATATATATATATATATATATATATATATATATATATATATATATATATATATATATATATATATATATATATATATATATATATATATTATTTGATTTTTCGAGTTTTTTTCCACTCACTTTATATATTATTATTAGTTTGTTATACCCTAGGTTTGCCAATGCGATAGAAAGATTACACTTTATTTAAAAACACTTAAAAACAACAAGTAAAGAAGTATCAATTACATAATGTTCTTTTAACATTATGTAATTGATGCTTCTTTACTTGTTGTTTTTAAGTGTTTTTAAATAAAATGTAATCTTTCTATCGCATTGGCAAACCTAGGGTATAACAAACTAATATATATATATATATATATATATATATATATATATATATATATATATATATATATATATATATATATATATATATATATATATATATATATATATATATATAATTCGACTGCCGTTGAGAGTGGATGTGCTTGGAAGCAGATGGGAAGAAGAAAAGTTAGGAACATCATAAGTGAAGATGAGAAGAGGAGAAGAAAAAAGAAGAGAATAGAGAAGAAGGATAGGCTTTTGGATCTGAGGCTTCGAGATCTTCTTCCTGAAGTTGCAGGGTTTGTTTGTGGAGCTATGCGTGAAGAATGATGTTGACCAAAGTTAAAAAAAATTTTTTTGACTTTTCGTTATATTTCAGTATTTTTGATAATAAATTAACAAAAATTCAATAAAATTTATGTGATGAAGCAACATATCTTTCGACACAACGTATTTTCGGCAATTACATGGAAAATTAAATAGTAAAAGACAATGGAGGAGGTATGCGACTAGAAAGTTCAGAAGAGCAGTGTCCGTTGTAATAGCGATAGTAAAGAGAGAGTGGCGCAACAATTCGACGGGCAGAAAGAGATTGGAAAGAGTTAGTAAGAACAGGAGAGTTGATGAGACGAAAAACCCTAGACTCCACCTTCTCAAGAAGAGCTGTATGAGTGGAACCACCCCAGATGTGCGAAGCATACTTCATACAGGGGCGAACAACACTCCTATAGAGAGAAAGCAACTGTGGTGGAGTGAAGTAATTCTGAAGACGCCTCAGAACACCTAACCTCTTGGAAGCTTGTTTAGAAAGAGAGGTAATGTGATCTTTTCAAGAAAGATCACGAGAAAAAGAAACGCCAAGAATATTAAGAACAGATAACGGTTTGAGTTGCGTCTTTTCGAAGAAGATATCATAGCTATGTGGAAGATTGTGCCGAGTGGAGAGATGGAGGAACTGACTTTTTGAGGCATTGAAAAATCCATGTTTTCTCTGCCCCAATTTGAAATACGTGTAAGATCAGAAGTTAGTTGCTCCTCTCGAGTCTATCCACTGTTGTTGGGTGGGACGTCTTTCAAACTGAAAGAAGTATTGAAGGGTGGAGTCATCAGCATAGAGTGGATAGGAGATGAGGTAATAGAGAGAAGGTCATTAATGAAAAGCAGAAAAAGTGTTGGGGATAGGACAGAACCATGAGGAACACCACTATTAATAGATTTAATTAAAGGAAGAACGGTGGCAGTCTATAACAGCTGCTATAGAACTACCAGAAAGGAAATTAGAGAGAAGATCACAGAGAAAAAGATAGATTCCGAAAGAGGGAAGTTTGGATATCAAAGCTTTGTGCCAAACTCTATCGAAGGCTTTCGATATGTCCAGTGCGACAGCAAAGGATTCACTGAAATTCCGAAGAGCAGAGGACCAAGAGTAAGAGAGAAGGGAAAGAAGATCACCAGTAGAGCGTTTCTTACGAAAGCCATACTGGCGATCAGAGAAAAGATTAAAAGAACTGAGATGTTTCCAAATCTTCCTGTTATGGATAGAATCGAAAACTTTGGAGAGAACGGAAGTCAAAGAAATGGGACGGTAGTTGGAGGGTTGAGAGGGGCCCCCCTTCTTCGGCACAAACTGGATGAGTGCACGTTTCCAACAAGAAGGGAAGGTTGAAGCAGAGAGACAAAGACGGAATAGTTTACCGAGGCAGGGTGCAAGCTCGGAAGCACAAGTTTTGAGAACCACAGGAGGGATACCATCGGGACCGTACGCCTTCTTAGTATAAAGCTCAGGGAGAGCAGAAATGACATCTTTAGAAGAAATTATAATTTTAGGCATAAATGAGTTGGAGGGGTTTAAAGGAGAAGGTATAGCTCCGGAATAGTCTAAAGTAGAATTAGAGGCAAAAGTTTGAGCAAAGAGTTCAGCTTTAGAAGAAGGTAAAACAGCAGTTGTGCCGTCGGAAGATACTAAAGGAGGGAAAGAGGAAGAAGCAAAGATAGAGTTGATATTTTTTGCAAAATGCCAGAAAGAACGTGAAGAAGAGGAATCAGAAAGATTATTGTACCGGTTCACTTGGCCATTCAAATGAAAAATAGCTTAATCACTGAAAAATATTGACGAAACCATATGTGCGCGCATCCATTCACAAAATTCCATTCGCTTATCTGTGTTATCACCATGTAGAATTTGCACAAGATGTAATTTGTACAGATGAAAGTTTGTGCGTCATGAGAATACGATGCAACGATGATTTGCATTTGTTTACCTCTTAGCTTATTCTTCTGACTGATTTTACAATACTTTTCACAACATTCGCCAAAACCATGGCGGATAATTCTTCAACAGTTGCACTCTTTGGTCACCCACATCTCGGACGGTCAGCAACTTGGAAACGTTTGATTAAACGGCAGACAGTGAGATGGCTCAATGGTTGTCTCACAGGGTGGCTGCGGTTGAATTCATAAGCTACTGAGAAGTATGTAGCCCCTTATCTACCAAACATGAAAACAAGTTGGATTCTTTCTTATACGCTTAATTTCTCAGCCGTAATGTAATCTGAAAGCAGAAAATAAATTGCGTCTATATATTTTTTCGAAAACCTGTATGGTGCGCGACATCTGGGACGCCTATATATATATATATATATATATATATATATATATATATATATATATATATATATATATATATATATATATATATATATATATATATATATATATATATATATATATATATATATATATATATATATATATATATATATATATATATATATATATATATATATATATATATATATATATATATATATATATATTAAACGTTCCTATAATGCCGAGAAGTGCCTTTTGGCAGTACTTTAATCTGCAGAGCCAGGAGAAGGGCATTACAGTTTGTCAACTGAAGCGATGCAGAGGTACGTCAACCGCAAACATCAAGTTGAGTAGAAGTTCGACAAAAGGAATGAGTGTTCATAAAAAAAGGAATTTGAAGAAAGTAAAAATCTGCAGAAACAAAAAGTTTTAGAATCGGAGAAAAAAAGAACATCATCAATTTTTGGAAGATTGAAAAAAGGATTTTTCCGAATCTGGCTCGCTTTGCTCAACGTTTCCTCGCGGCACCACTGAGTAACATTTCATCTGAATGACAATTCAAAGTTCTAAACGCATGGTAATTACTGACACGCGCTCTCGATGCTGCCACAGAATGCAAAGATCCTCATCTGGTTAAATTACAATGTTCTCACAGTGGGGAATAACACTATCTCAGTCCTCAGGGAACACAGAGAGTTCAAAAACAAACACGAAGAACACAGCTCAGCATATTACCACAGTCAAGCGACTGCGCGATGAAGGAGACTAACTAAAAAGAAATAAGGATTGTTATTAACAATAAATTAAAAGGAATCTTATTGAAAAGAATATTATTAACGATAACGATATAAGTTCTTTAAGTAATTTAAGTAAAGCAGCTTTTGTATACCAAATTGCACAGAACAAAATTACTCTTGGGGATTTAGTAATCATAATGAAGTAATGTCACATGTTTTATTTTCATTAAATAATAAAAAAAAAACCCGCAGACGCATCCCAGCATATTAATCTGGGTTTGCATTAGTACAGGTCATTTTTGTTAGTTTGGAGTCTTCGGTTTCTTGCCTTGTCAGGACTTCTACTATCCTGCTGACCTTCTAAAACCCCTTTTACAGCAACGAAACTGCGGCATCACTCTTCATATATTATCGCTATTATAACGTACATTACCCTTCTCAAGTCCAGTTACATACTACCTTCACGAAGGACAGTTCATATGACTTTTTCCAACACCGACTCATTTCTCAATTCATCTTAACTCGTTGACTCCCACACTTTATCGTTGTGATCTAATGATAAACCTGCAACACTTTTTCAGTCATCTATATTCCGTGCTTCCTTTGACTTACATGCCTTCTTTTTCTGAGAACTGAGACATGTCTGACTATGACCCGGATCAAGATTTTTTTTTCCCACTATTTTGGTGGATTTTTTGTAGGCTTTAGAATTGGCAATATATATATATATATATATATATATATATATATATATATATATATATATATATATATATATATATATATATATATATATATATATATATATATATATATATATATATATATATATTAGGCAGAGAAATAAGAAAAAAAAATTAAAGTAAAAGTTCTTTAGAATTTGTGAAACATGGACATTGACGTCATTTGATCGGAAATGTGATTTTAAATTACCTGATAAAGTCCTGGAAGGCCATAAAATGACGATCTCGGCATGTTCAATGTCTGAGGGACCTTCGCTTAAGAGGCCGTATTTGTGTACGACGGAGGGGCCATAATGAGATTCATGGTGTCGAACTGGGATCTGGTACAAGGATGTGTTGTAAATGATGGAGTCGGGATCCGAAGACCTAAGGTCAAATATAAGTATGGGTGAAAAGTAGTTTATTAGTCATATATCATTCAGTTATTTTAAAAAACATTTTATACTTGGAAAACCTATATATGTTATGGTACACACCCACCCATATAAAAACACACGCATGCACACACACATATGCAAACAAACACACACACACACACACACACATATATATATATATATATATATATATATATATATATATATATATATATATATATATATATATATATATATATATATATATATATATATATATATATTGCTTTTGTAAAGTTATTAAACAATTGAAAAAAGAGAGGCAAAGTATTGAAAATTGAGGAAGTAAAAATAAAAATAAAATGAAAAAATGCAAATTACATCAAATGTCAAACAAAAGTTTATATTTTCTTTTAAATTTTCTTGTAAACTAATTTATTTTTACGATTAAGTTTCGCAACTTTTAAAATGTCTTCTTGAATTTTAATGAATCTTTTTTTTTATTTTTTGTTTTTCCTTTTCAAGATCGAATTTTTGAACTACTTTAACTGAAAAATTCTCAATGAATAATAAAAATATAAAATTTCGAACCACTTACCCAAAAAGTGTCAATTTTGCTTCTACTTTCGCTTCCACCACCTTCCTCGCCACATTATCAAAGTATGTGTTGGCTTCGGCATTCGTACTATTTGCTGTCACCACGAATTCGAACTCTGATTTTTCAAGTTCTCCAGATTGTTGGAAGAAAACATGGAAATTCACCTATAAATAATAATAATAATAATAATAATAATAATAATAATAATAATAATAATAATAATAATAATAATAATAATAAATAATTTTTAATAAAAAGTTTGCATCTCACGGACATTGCCCATATATATATATATATATATATATATATATATATATATATATATATATATATATATATATATATATATATATATATATATATATATATATATATATATATATATATATATATATATATATATATATATATATATATATATGAAAGAAAAATATGCTCAAGCAAGAAAGTGAAAGTATTATAAAATAAATCATTGAAAAAGGTCAAAAGAATATTCAATATATTGTAAAATGTTTTCCAAGATACACTAATTCGAATGTATATTTGAAACTAGTAAAAACACAATGTTGTGATGTTCCGCTCATCCTTTTATTGTTTACGTTATTTGACACAATTTCCAAAATTTCCACTGGTAATTGCAATATATTTAGCATCTAATAAAAGAACATCATATTCTACGATGAATTGTATTATGACGTTAGCTTAAATATCATTCATCATATTCACCATTTACATGACGACCTAACAATTCTTCCATTTTTACATTCTTGTTCTGTTCATTTTGTTCTTCACCCAAAGAACACTTTAACAGAAATCTAAGAGTTAAGTCTCCCAACTTTTGTTCACCAATAAATAAGGCCAATGGTAGATGCTATAATAAATGTAAAAAGAAGTCATCATGAGCTTCAATGGGAAGCATACCATGGATTCAACAGAATTAGAACATATCTTTTCTACTATAGCAAATTTACATGCATATTGCTTTTAATCGGAAACAAATTGCAAAAATGAAGAAATGAAGTACGGGCGCCCACATACACCTACCCACCCACACACACACACACATATATATATATATATATATATATATATATATATATATATATATATATATATATATATATATATATATATATATATATATATATATATATATATATATATATATATATATATATATATATATATATATATATATATATATATATAATATATATATATATATATATATATATATATATGTCGTGTGTACCTCTGTGATAAACTCATCATCCATATCCAAACTTGTGAAATGCTGACGTACAAAATAGTGCAAAATGTATTTTTTGTTATCATTAATTTAAAGTTCATTAAGAGTTTTCTTAGATGGTATATATATATATATATATATATATATATATATATATATATATATATATATATATATATATATATATATATATATATATATATATATATATATATATATATATATATATATATATATATATATATATATATATATATATATATATATATATATATATATATATATATATATATATATATATATATATATATATATATATATATATATATATATATATATATATATACTGTATATAAAATGCGAGCCCATGCCAAATAGGATTCAATTGTATTTGCGTTACTTGTAATAAGCTAACTTACAATTTTCCTTTGTTAATCTTTTTTCTCTAGTCTACGGTGATTTCAAAGAAAAATTTAATAAAATGGATTATTAAGATTACTAATACTTTCAAATAGCCAAGTTTATAAATATACTCCCAAGGACTCTTACAATCTGAACTGTCCGTTCCAATTGTCAAACAGATCTGAAGATCTTAGTAACCATTTTTCAGTTTTAGTCTTGCCTCAAAATAAACTTCACATATTGAGTAGATATAATAGATTTTTTTGGACATTCTAAGTGATCAGATTCATTCCACGGTCTAGACTCTATAGTTTAAACTATTGAGCTTCTTTTCCAGCCTCATTTTTCAAATGATGATGGCGTTAAAAATAGCATGAGCCCCAATAGTCAAGAAAATTTTTAACGTATGAACTGTCCAGCGCAATCACTTGACTTGATTATATTTGATAAATAATTGGCTTCTTGGTGAGCATAGTGAAAATCCTTTTCTTCCTCCAACATCCCAGAACCAATCATAAGATTTTTTTCATTGTAAAATGGCAACGCATTTCACAAGAACCAATTCATAAATTGATTGAATCAATTAATAAAAGCTGTATTAATAACAAGTAAAAAAACAAAATCCCTTTAATTATAACTAAACGAAAAACGTAACATTAAAAACAAAAACGATAGAGATTTACCTTTTGATCCTTTGGAAGAGGATTGCCAATATCGCACTTTATAAAAGTGTTTCCGTCGATGCTTCGAGTGGAACAAGAAGTATTTTCTCTTGGTTCAAATTTGTTGAAAAGTAAACCTTTTGGTTCAGAGATCAGGACTGTGGCCTCAAATGCGTCTTCGCCTTCGTTTATCACTCCTATACTTACGTTCAACATGTTTTTTTGACCAATAATGAACTCATCAGGGCTATATATATATATATATATATATATATATATATATATATATATATATATATATATATATATATATATATATATATATATATATATATATATATATATATATATATATATATATATATTGAAATAGAGAAGATAGTATTTATATTAGACATGGCAAAAAAATGCAGTTAACGTACGCATCAAAAGTTAAGGATAGATTAGGAATGCAAATGTTGTCTGGTCCACAATTCTTTTGTATGGTGAGTGAATCTTGCATTGAAAGTCGTTGATCTTGATCGAGGACGGGTGTGAGGGACCTTGGTGAGCGTCTCAGTTCTTTTAAAGTGTAACTTACATTTGCCGAAATTGGGGTCAGTTTATCTACAATTTCACTCTGGAATGGGGTACGTATATTACTTGGGAGTAAAAAGAACATATATATATATATATATATATATATATATATATATATATATATATATATATATATATATATATATATATATATATATATATATATATATATATATATATATATATATATATATATATATATATATATATATATATATATATATATATATATAACTCTTGTTCCAGAAAATGTGAAAATTCTTTTCAATATTTCAAAAATAATTGCCGTAATCCAAAAGAATTATAGATTATTTAGATATTAAGATTATTTGATCTATAAAAGCTTTAAGATTATTTTCTACAAAAGTTCAAAGACTGTATGATCTCTAAAAGCTTTAAGATTATTTCATCTATAATAATTATAAGATTATCTGATTTATAAAGCTTTCACTTTTAATTAAATGAATGATTCTAAAGACCGGAAGTACTCAAATACCTTGAGGTATGTTTTCATATTTCTGCACCTAATTGTCTCTCTGGTGTATCTGATGTTTTCTCGAAATACGTTTTTATTGTTGTCTTCGAAAAGCATTCTCTGCTCCGAACTTTGCTTAGTGTCGAGACGAAACTCTAATTCAGTTCTGTTAATTAAACCATAATATATATATATATATATATATATATATATATATATATATATATATATATATATATATATATATATATATATATATATATATATATATATATATATATATATATATATATATATATATATATATATATATATATATATATATAAAGCAACAACCTGCAAAATATAAACTCCTAATAATAATAATAATAATAATAATAATAATAATAATAATAATAATAATAATAATAATAATAATAATAATAATTATAATAAAATTTGAATCTTCAGTTGGATCTTAGATCTTAAAATTTAACCTTTCAAAATAATGTTTGAAAAGTTCCTCTGTTGTGATTATCGTAGTTTGAAATATTTAACAAATTATTTCGAAATTCAAAATCATTTTCATTTTTTTACTATTAAAATTGAGTTACCGATCAAGCAACTATTTAAAATGCACTTTTAAATTAAGATCCATTTTTTTTTCTCGCTTTTTATCACGTAATTTTAGGTTTGAGGAATTCTCTAATATTATTTAGTAATATTTCTTAATATCAGAATTAAGGAGAGAATTTTTTTTCTCATATGAAAAACTTTTAAAGTTCATAAATTTAATCCAGGAAAAATATTTCGCATGAAAAGAGAGAAAAAAAAATTGAGCCTCCAAAAAACTTTCCAAAAAAGTTTCAAATTTTTAATGGAATGTAGAAACAAAAAAAAAAAAAAAAAAAAAAAAAAAAAAAAAAAAAAAAAAAAATTAAATTAATCAAATGGATTGTCACACAAAGTATGTGTAAAAGTAATTTAATTGAAGATAATGAAGAATTATTGAAGATTACATGAGCGCATATATAGTATATATATATATATATATATATATATATATATATATATATATATATATATATATATATATATATATATATATATATATATATATATATATATATATATATATATATATATATATATATATATATATATATATATATATATATATATATATATATATATATATATATATA
>SEYY01014178.1:55000-62500 GCA_009176605.1 Armadillidium nasatum | reverse complement strand
ATGTTGAATATCTTTCCATATACAAAGAGTAATGAAGGCACCGTAAACAGTGGGTAATGAAAATAGAAGGAAATTATTGAAAAGTAGAAAGAGAAAAGAGTTAAGAGGACAAAACCATAAGGAAGATCAACGGTTGATAAACTTAAAGAAAAAAAACAGTGTCTGTCTGTAATAGGAAGTAAACCAGACAAATGCCAAAGTCTGTCAAAAAATATTTTGTGTGTCTGACGCTGCATCAAATGATGCTGAAGAAAAGAAGACCTGGAGACAAGGACAACATAAAGAAGATTACTAGTTCAACGCTATTTCCAGAAACCAAACTTTGGTAAGATCACAAACCAAGACAACACTACTACTATATATATATTATATATATATATATATATATATATATATATATATATATATATATATATATATATATATATATATATATATATATATATATATATATATATATATATATATATATGAGAGAGAGAGAGAGAGAGAGAGAGAGAGAGTAATGGCCTTTTGATTCCAAATTAATAAAGAAAGATTAATAACATCATTCAATTCATTTATTAAAAGGTCTTTTGTTGAACTAATTTATTATTAAAAAAAAGACAAATATTAATTGAAACCTCTATTCAGATTGAAACCTCATTAAAATTATATATATATATATATATATATATATATATATATATATATATATATATATATATATATATATATATATATATATATATATATATATATATATATATATATATATATAAACTGACCTCCGTAGTTATCCAAATTAATGTCACCAATACTTGCAACGGAGAGACCAAATCGCCCTCTACTGACTGTCCCAAAATAGGCAATTTGTCTTCGGAAGCGATGCTGATATATATATATATATATATATATATATATATATATATATATATATATATATATATATATATATATATATATATATATATATATATATATATATATATATATATATATATATATATATATATATATATATATATATATATATATATATATATATATATATATATATATATATATATATATATATATATATATATATATATATATATATATATATATAAACTTAGTGAAATAGGCAGCTTATTTAGAAACTAATGAAAATTAATAAGATCAATTGATAATTATTGTAAGATTAGAGCAAAGTCATTTAATATTTGATTCTTCCTAATTCCATAAAGTTGACCTATTGAATTATATCATTGAATTGAGCTTCATGATATTATAAGCAATTAAAGCCTCGAACTAATCGTCTTGAGTGTTGTCGGTATGCGAGCAATTCTGTCATTGCGCTCGTCGCTTTTAAATTAATTGTTATTCTACCAATGATATTATACATACAGTCTATATTCTATATATATATATATATATATATATATATATATATATATATATATATATATATATATATATATATATATATATATATATATATATATATATATATATATATATATATATATATATATATATATATATATATATATATATAGTGACAGGAGTTTATTTTACTCATACATTCAATATATTAAAATTTAAAAAGAATGTTAAAGTCCATTTTCCCCTTCGGATGGACCTCTTTCCCAATTGATTTACTCTTTAAAATTAATATGGTAAAACTATCTAAAGATCTATAATAGAAAAATTTATTCAATGTTTCACAACTTTTATACTTGCATACCTTTTGATTTCTTACTTTCTTAATTAATTAAATAAAGTTTAACTGTAATCTGTGGTTTGTTTATGTGTATGAAAAGAAGATACTTGATGTGTATACCAAGCGTAAAAGTATAAAATAAAAGTCATATTAAGACTTTTATTTTAAATTTAGTTTTCCAAGAAGATGAAGTAATTAAATTTTTATCGACTTTTCTACATTCAAAATGAATTTCTCTCTGTTATTGTAACCATTTCTCTACTGTTATTTGCGTCACAAAATTTCGAGCATGTTTTAAGCCTTCATTATAAAAATTGTAGGGTAATAATCGCTCCAGTTCGAGCTTGAGGAGGTTGTCATTTGTTATATTCTGTAGAAGATTAATATGTTAACATTGAAGAAGACATCTCTGTATCAGATAACGACATTAATGATATTGATTTTGTTTCCGATTATGAAATGAGAAAAAAATCACTAGGATAAATTTAAATGGAGGTGTAATAATTCGTTATCTGTCTTCTGTTCTGGATAAATTTTCGTAGATAAATTTATCCTAGTGATTTTTTTTTCTCATTTCATAATCGGAAACAAAATCAATATCATTAATGTGGTTATCTGATACAGTGATGTCTTCTTCAATGTTAACATATTAATCTTCTACATTCACTGAAGTGTTGTCCATATTCATCTCCAAATTATACTCTGCCAGTGAGCGGAGGTGATAAGTGTGGAAAAAAGAAGAAAAAAAACTTTTAATATCCAAATTTTTTCCCTTTGAGGTTTTCTCTGTTTATGGGTCCTAACCTCTTTTTTTTTTCTCTTTCTGTCCATCTCAAGTTTTGAAACTCTAATTGCCAGAAGCAATTTCTTCAACTTTGTTTGTTTTTGTTTTCCTTTTGTCATAACACTTCCAAGTGCAGATATCAAACATATTAAATGATTCTGACATCTGTTTGAAAATGTTTTTTCTTTGTTTCAATAACACTTTGTTTAATTTGTTAACAAAATTTTTAACAATTCTATTTTAATAGCGATTCCTTCAAGTTCAAAATAGAAAAAGAAAACTTTTCCGAAAGGCTTTTCTCGTCTACAACATCAGTTCTGTGGCATTTTTCTGATGTTTTCGAGGCTTTTCTCGGTTCTTCACATTTCCATATATACAAAAAATGTCCATGCATGTCGGCCTTTGAGGGAGGATCTTCAAATGGTATTTGTGCGTTTTTCTTCTCTTTGCCGATTACTTCTTTAATATTAAGATTATTTTGTATGTATACTGTATAATATTATGTATGTAAAAAATCTTTAGAAATAATAAAAAAAATTAAAGAATTATCATTTGATAATTAATTAACTATTCCGAGTTTCTGACCTTCATGTTTTAACGTGATAATAAAATGACCATCATGACTTGTTCATGGCCAACTTTCTTACTCTCTGCATACTGTGTGAAACAAGGAAAATTTCATATTTTCACTCGCACACACACACACGCACACTCACACACACACACACACACACACACACACACACACACACACACATATATATATAATATATATATATATATATATATATATATATATATATATATATATATATATATATATATATATATATATATATATATATATATATATATATATATATATATAAGAATTAGGAGTCCTTATTAAGCCTATTTCATTACTAGGATAAATAAAGAAAAGAATTATTGAACTCACGACAGAATTTTGAAGCAAGACGTGAACTTTTCCAACTTCGATCTTCATTTCGCGATCTTCGTAATCCGTAAACATGGGGGCTCCAACCACGATGTCATCCAGGGCGTCCCCATTAAAATCTATCACTGCCAAACAGTACCCGAAATACGAACCCAGTTGATCGCCTGTGATATTCTGGAGCCACTGCAGATCGTGAGAGTAGAGGGATACCTGCGGCCACGGGTGAAAATCAACATTTCCATATTTTTTTTTTTTTTTTTTTTTTTTTTTTTTTTAATAAAAATTTTATGTAATAGACATTTATTAATGATTATTTAAAATAATTAGTTATTATAATTAAATTATTATTATTATTAATTATTATTATTATTATTATTATTATTATTATTATTATTATTATTATTATTATTATTATTATTATTATTATTTATATTATTTAATTTATTTATTTATTAATAAATAATTATATAAAAAAAAAAATATATATATATATATATATATATATATATATTATATATATATATATATATATATATATATATATATATATATATAATATATATATATATATATATATATATATATATATATATATATATATATATATAAGAAAAACTTTAAGAAGTATGCTTATTTTTTTTTTAGCACAAGAAAAGCTTTACATAATATAATTTATCTTTTACTAGTAAAATGAAATACAATAAAAGCAGTCTCCAAATACAAGATATATATATAATATATATATATATATATATATATATATATATATATATATATATATATATATATATATATATATATATATATATATATATATAATATTATTATGAATTTATAGTACTACCTTTTGATGATGCACAATGAAACTGTGAAACAGAGGAAGGAACCGATATGTAGAAGAGGAAAAAAAATAGATTAAAAATTCCCTAAGTGACGTGCATAAGACCGTCTAAACACGTAGACAACATCGAAAGCTTCGTCATATTTATATCTTTGTAAAGGTGATTTGCTTGGTTACCTTTCCAATGAGGTCTCCGAAGTCATTTTGTCCTCTAGGAATCCCTACGATAAGGTCTTCCCCTGGGACCCCATTAAACTCTCCTACGTCTATGGAGTAAGATGCATAGGCAGGTCGTGCTACTTTAAACTGAGAGAACGTTCTGCTATAAGTCCGATAGTAGCCCTTCTGACATTCTTCCCGAAAAACAAATCCATGGTTCTCTGATTCGGCGTTCCTGCCAGATGACTTTGGGCAAGCAAAACCTCGAGAACCTTCGGACTGAAACGAATGTTTGAGGTCTTTCTCCATCTTTGTGGAGAATAGGCCAAGTACAATAAGCTTTGTAATTAGCAAAAGCTGCAACTGCTAATATAAAGTAGCCTTATCAACATACACACAAAAAACGGCACAAAACCCATCAAATGGGGACCTCAATTTAGATCAACGAATTAGAAGGAAGAGGAAAAGAGAACAACAAAAGCAATACTGGTCATCACATAAGAATGGAGTTAAAAGCAATTTTCAAACGGTTATTACATATTACAAATGAAAATCGTCTCTATATGCGTTATATGTTCGCGCTGAGCCGATCAAATGATTCTCAGCAAATGTAAGTTGCATAATTTATGATTCAGTTTTTGACATGTCAATCTTTCCTGTAAGTCACATCAATGAGAGTACTGTTGCTGCAGAGTGAAACGATACATACAAATAACAGTAATATAATAATGAAAAACAAAACACAGACCCAAAATATTCCTGATCAGTTCAGGCAATCAAACCATATTAATTTTGATACAATCTTATCAAACATGTTATTCGTGTTAGTAAAATAGCTATTACGAACATAACAAAGTTAAACTGTTAATCATTTTCACATACAAAGCCCAGATTATTATTATTATTATTTCAGAGAAAGAAATAAATCATAGAAAAGAAAAAAAAAATCCGTTCCAAAATCTTTTCCAATTAAAAATATATTGAATTTTATCGTAGAGAAAATTAAAGCGGGAAAAGTCACTAAGAAAAGCAATGTAATTCATGCGCCACTGAATCTCTCTACCCAATTAAGTTATTAAAAAACGAAAAAGCTTTTGCGAAAGTTTTTCAAATAAATTATTCCCTTCATCAGTTTTTAGCGAGTTAGATGCGACGATACAGAGAAGTATAACCCAAAAAATCATTTTTTAAATGCTTTACACTCTCATTTTGGAAGTTAGTCAAGCGTGCAACGCTAATTTACATTAAAATAATTATTAGCTTCTTAAATGTAAGAAGGTTTATAGGCTACCTTTATTATTATTATTATTATTATTATTATTATTATTATTATTATTATTATTATTATTATTATTATTATTTATTAGAGCTATTATGGAATTAATTTAAAAGGCCTTGTACACTAAGCCCTATTTCCTAACGAAATAATTTTCCTAATGATATTAATAAAATATATATATATATTTAAGTAAGTATTTTTTGTATAATCTTCTTCAAGTTTTCAATGACTCATTTGAATTTTTTCCCTTCTTTTTATGTATATAAAAGAAGGAAAAAAAATAAAAAGTATATAATAAACAAATATTGTAATAATATAATAATGTTTTTAGAACTGTTTTATTAAATGAAACTTAAGAAACTTGAAGAAGAGAAAGATTCAATATGCAAAACTGTTTATTTTAATGCGTAACAAACATCAAAATTAAACATATCCTAAAAAGCTATTCTAAAAAAAAAAAGAAAAAGAAAAAATAGTGCATGAAAGAACAAACAATATTTCTTACCTTTCCTGTATAATTTAAGCCCTTTGGGACCCCTAGAGCAATATCTTGTAATCCATCTCCCGTAAAATCTCCTGCTGCTACTGAGTAACCTAAATACTGGTCGTCTTCGTCAGCAGGTCCTTCTCCAGTAGTAAAATATTCATTTCTTGTGAAAAGACTTTGAGAATGAATTTGACCTATTGAATAGTTATCCTTAATTATTAAACTTGCGTTGAAGAAAATTTATTTTCAAGGAGTAACTTTAAATTTATTTTTTAAATATTCGCGTATATTTTTATTAATTAATTGAGGGCTTTCAAAACAAATATTTACGTATTCTAAATTAATATATTAAGTATTAGCATACAAAAATCTATTTAAAATAATACTAAATGCAAAAAGTATATACAAAATACTATAAAGCTCTAAATATAAAAGTTATAGCATATTTTTTCGTTCTATTCATGCACCTGTTAAGACTTAGAATAATTAATGCCGTTGTTAGAAAAATTAATTAATTAATAATGACAAACACGTTAATAAGTTCAAAATTATTTTTAAAAGCTAAAAAAAATTATTCGTATTCGTTATACGTTAATATTAATAAAAATGGTTGATATTAAAAAAAAAAAAAAAAAAAAAAAAAAAAAAAAGCTCTGCAACAAATATTTTTTTATTCAATCAAAAAAAAAATGAAAAATAATAAAAATCATAATAATTAGTCCTAAAAATCGTTATAAAAGAAAACCCATCTAAAAAAAATTTTTTGGTTAGCAAAAATAAAAAAAATAAAAAATTAATAAAGGTAAATAAAATATGTTAAAAAATATTAATTTCAAAACTCAAAATTGTGGTAGTGTTTGTTGGTGGGTCTTGTTTGTTATACAATTACCGGATTAAAAACTATTTGTGAGCATGTCAGTACTGCTACACTTTACAAAACCCCACTGTAGTACTTCCACCTCATAAATTTTCGGGAAATGATAATAATAATAATAATAATAATAAAAATAATAATAATAATAATAATAATAATAATAATAATAATAATAATAATAATAATAATAATAATAATAATAATAATAATAAATAATAATAATAATAATTTAATAATAATAATAATAATAATAATAATAATAATAATAATAATAATAATAAAAATAAGAATAATAATAATAAGAATAATAATAACATGAATAATAATAATAATAATAATAATAATAATAATAATAATAATAATAATAATAATAATAATAATAATAATAGAAGGGATAGGAATAGAGAAGTTATTGTTTTTCGTTTTAGTATGACCTTGTAGTGTTACGAATTTCG
>SEYY01014178.1:47500-50000 GCA_009176605.1 Armadillidium nasatum | reverse complement strand
CTATATATATATATATATATATATATATATATATATATATATAATATATATATATATATATATATATATATATATATATATATATATATATATATATATATATATATATATATATATATATATATATATATATATATATATATATATATATATATATATATATATATATATATATATATATATATATATATATATATATTATATATATATATTATATATATATATACTATATATATATATTGTGTGTGTTTTGTGTATAGGTGTGTAGAAAAAGAGGATGTATGTTTAATTTTATAATTTGAAATAATTATGAAAAATATTAAAATTCTTGAAGAGGTCGAAATTCTGAGAATGTTTTAAAATTTATTTTATGATTAACAATTTTAGTAATTTACTTTGTCATTCTCTTGTCTTTGTAAATTATGTCTCTTAATAATTTACAAACTTCTTTACGGTTAATTTGAAGATGAATCGCTCGTGATTCTGTCAATATGTTCAGAAGAGGATTTTCCTCATTTGCAATTTTTTTGATATTTTGTTTGTCCAAAATTTTTTACAATTCATATTTTCTCTTTAATTAAATTGGATGATTTTATGAAACACAGAAGCACATTTAATTCTTGACAAAATTCACCAAGTATCATTCCAAATCTTCCATCTATATTCAACCAATTTAAGTCGTTAAAAGTTTTCATTACTTATCAACTTAATTGGTTATTTTCTGTAAAACCACTTTAATTAGTTCACTATGAGAATATTCAAAGTAATTAATGTTTTGAATGGTTTGGTAATTTTAAGTCCTTCTATTTAAATACATTCTCGTTACTATACCTGAAAATGCGTCATGTAATATATATTTTTCTTATTATTTAATAAGCTTATATTACTGCAGACTAAGCAGAGCAGCGTTGACCGCTTCTTAATCATAATCTTATAGAGCAAAAGAGTCATTACAGGAACACAACACTCGGACTCAACTCGCTCGTTCCTATTTTTCAAAATGCCAAACGTAAAAAGAAAAATTACTTCAAAACAACATCGCATAAGAAATATAAATGAGTCTTTTTTATGTCTAATTTTGAAAAATGTATCATTAAGTCATCAAAGTTTGGACGCTAGAGGGCGTTTGCGCCTATTAAGGGAAAGGGCGAAAGATGCATTATTCTAAGCTTTTTTTTTTCTTCTTTCTTTCTCTCTCGGTCTTATTTATTTCTGCTCTTGTATTATCTTCTTTTAACTTAACATGGTCGAGTTATTTGTTTCCAAAAAGAAATATAAGCAAGAGATGGAAAACTAGGCCCAAATGCTTATTACTGAGTTTCTCTATTGCGACAATAATTAATTATTTTTCGGAACAAAGAAATCAACATAAGTTATATGACAATAAAAATAGCACTAAAATTCTTAGAAACAAAAAGGTATTTTTAAATAGAGAAAATGAAATTATCTTCTCAAAGCAATTACAAGTCATAATCTTCTTCCACTCCCTAATAAAACTGCATATTACAATTCTTTAAATTACTTTGCCACGAATGAAGCTATTCTGCAAATCGTAATTCCTTCGCTAAGAAAAAAAAAATATCTCAAAACAAAGTTGTGTAAACTGTCAAAGTTTAGTGATCCATGGATGAAAAAAATGACGTTAAAATAGGAGGGACAATTAAGACGCCATTCTTTTAAATAGTCTCATTTGCTATATATATATATATATATATATATATATATATATATATATATATATATATATATATATATATATATATATATATTATATATATATATATATATATATATATATATATATATATATATATATATATATATTATATATATATATATATATATATATATATATATATATATATATATATATATATATATATAATATATATATTATATATATATATATATATATATATATATATATATATATATATATATATATATATATATATATATAATATATATATATATATATATATATATATATATAATAGATTTTAAAGTCTGCTATAACTCTCACAGACTATTTTCATATAGAAAATTAATGTCTGGTAGCTAACATTAATTTTCTATATATATATATATATATATTATATATATATATATATATATATATATATATATATATATATATATATATATATATATATATATTATATATATATATATTATTAAACCTTACGAAGGAAGGAATGGTAGGAAAAGTTGAGGGGGGGGGGATTTCGGTAGAAGAAATAGGTAAATAGGTAAAGCAATGAGGAAAGCGAAGAGGAGTAAATCGTCTGGTGTGGATGAGATAAGTGGAGAAATGTTATTGGAAGGTGATGTGAGTGTAATAAAATGGTTGGCTAGATTGTTTAATTTACGTTGGGATCGGGAAAGGTACCTCAAGATTGGCAAGATGCTTGTATGGTCCCATAATATAAAGGAAAAGGTGATAAATTTCAGTGTGGGAATTATAGGGGGATTAGTTTGCTAAGCGTAGTGGGGAAAGTAT
>SEYY01014178.1:25000-30000 GCA_009176605.1 Armadillidium nasatum | reverse complement strand
AACTTATTCAATAGAAATACCAAGTCTTAATGATAAGCAGTTCTTTACATTCTTACATCAAGAAACCGTTCTGATAAAATATCTGAATTCATTGTAGAATGAGCAATGCAAAGAGCTTAAGACGGAATCATTTGGGTTCGAATATTTCATTTCTTTAAACAAAATTTTCTTTATCCTTGTTGCGAAACTTTTAAGAGATTTATTTATTTTGATCGCGAGTTTTTAAATTACTGCATTCCTCGCCAAACAAACGTTATTCTTTTTAAAGATTTCAGATAAAATTATGCAGACGCTTTTGAAAGAAAATTTAACTTCGTTCTGATTTATATCTGAAGCAAGCAAGACCAAATATTCGCTTACAAAATAAAGCTAATTTCTAGAAAAAAAATATCAATAAATAATATATATATATATATATATATATATATATATATATATATATATATATATATATATATATATATATATATATATATATATATATATATATATATATATATATATATATATATATATATATATATATATATATATATATATATATATATATATATATGAACAGATGGAAAATATTTGAAAGGCAAAGTAATAGTAAATTGGAATATTATCTAAATTAATATCAGTTTTTATCGTAAAAGTTTAAATTTTCTAATCGATTCAAAACAGGTAAAAAAATTAACCAAAAATCTCACGAAAAAAAAAAAAAAAAAACAAAATTCAAAATTAAATTTTGATTTGAAAGAAGGAAAAAAAAAAGGTTAAAAATAAATTAATAGGAAAAAAAAAAGTATGAAAATGTGTAAAATATTACCTGTAAATTAATAGAGACTTTCCAATTCCACTGATAAAATTAAAATTAATATTGGCAATAAATAATCTTCACACTAATCTTCCGAATAATGAATTATTATTAATGTTGAAGCAAATTTATTTGAGTTATCCTCTTCATCGCACGTCCGAATTCGTTTTCTCTTTTTGGAGAAATCGAAGAAATTCGGAATTATTTTAATTGCACCATTGTTGCCCCAAAGAAAGTACAGATGACATTAGCACGATTACATACGAACAAGATGACATTAACATGATGACTTTCATCACGAAATTTTTAATACAAGTTATTAAAATACGCATTAACATTTATTGACCTTTCTAACCCAAGATGATCTCTCTCAGCTTTTTGCATATATATATATATATATATATATATATATATATATATATATATATATATATATATATATATATATATATATATATATATATATATATATATATATATATATATATATATATATATATATATATATATATATATATATATATATATATATATATATATATATATATATATATATATATATATATATATATATATATATATATATATATATATATATATATATATATATATATATATATATATATATATATATATATATATATATATATATATATATATATATATATATATATATATATATATATATATATATATATATATATATATATATATATATATATATATATATATATATATATATATATATATATATATATATATATATATATATATATATATATATATATATATATATATAGTGATAGCATTCGCATCCGCACTTGCAAAAATTATACATCGCATCCGCACTCTGCACTTTCGAAAATTTTAAAATCCGCATCCGCACTTGACAAAAATTTTATATCCGCATCCGCAAATGAGAAAAATATGATATGCGATCCAGCACTAATTTATATATATATATATTATATATATATATATATATATATATATATATATATATATATATATATATATATATATATATATATATATATATATATATATATATATATATATATATATATATATATATATATATATATATATATTCCATACAGAGATGAAATTTATGAAAATACTTTTCCATTTTAATTTATTCCCAAAGTTTCAAGTGGAAAAAAGTATTAACGAGTATCTCACTAATATCTTCAGTCCCACCCTTCATTTTCCTGTTGTACTCAAACAAAAAATATTCTTAGAACTTCCGTATATAGGATCACTTACATCTCAACTTAATAGAAATATTCTTACTATAATTGAAGCTACATTCCCGCAATGCCAGTTCATTCTTATATATTATAATTCCCTCTCAATTTAAAGCTTCTTCAGACACAGGGATTCTCACCCAATGCTTCTCAGATCGTCATTAATTTATTTATTTAAATGTGCCAACTGTGATGCAGAGTGTGTAGGCCAAACTGGTCTACAATTAAATGTTAGGATTGATAAGCATAAAAGAGTTGCCTTTAGTACAGACCTTCCTCTTTGCTCTCTTATATACACTGCAATAAAAGACCATTTTTATTCTCCTAATTTCTCTATTCTTCAACATGCATCTCCCTTCTTGATCGTAGGATTTTGAAGTTTTATTTATAAAAACCCATTAATGGCTCACTCAATAATGAAGTCCTTTTTCCCCAAAAAAGTGGACAAAGGCCTGAGGCCTACCAATCACCATCAGAGTTGGGAAATTCTTCGGATGGGTCAAATTGAAAACTAACATACCCAGATACATGGTATTTGAAAGTGTGTATATTAATTAAAGTTGGGAAAATAGATAAAGGGAATGAGTTTCAGACCTTTCAAGCAGAGTTAATGTAAGACTAAGCATGGAGATTAAGTCTAGTGTCAGAGAATTAGAAAGAAAAATGATGAGACTGCATGAGTAGAAAGGAATGAGGTTGAATCACCAACAGAAAAAGATGCCAAGGAAGTTAGTAAGAGGAAAATGGTTGATAAAACGAAAACCCCTACATTCTACATTTTCAAGAAGAGCTTCTGTGAATTAAGTACACTCTCTCTAAAGAACAAGTCAACTGGAGTGAAGAGAAGAAATTTAAAAATCACCCCAGAACAATCAATCTCTTAGAAACTTGCTTAGAAAGAGAAATAATGTGATCCTTCTAAGAAAGATCCCGAGAAAAAGATACTCTGAGAAGATATATATATATATATATATATATATATATATATATATATATATATATATATATATATATATATATATATATATATATATATATATATATATATATATATATATATATATATATATATATATATATATATATATATATATATATATATATATATAATCTGATTGAACGGACGATAATTGCAGGATACAGCAGCTGCCGTGAGGTGCGCACCAGAGCCCGCACAACTCACCGCACAGGGTTGATGAAATTGTGTTGCGCACCGCACCGCATACCACAGCACCCGGTGCGTCGGCCAACCCTAACATATATATATATATATATATATATATATATATATATATATATATATATATATATATATATATATATATATATATATATATATATTATATATATATATATATAATATATATATATATATATATTGGTTCCACATAGCTGCATATAATTGCAAACTAACATGTTAGAACCTTCTTTTTTTTATATATATATATATTTTTGGTATTTAATCTTCTCTCTCTCTCTCTCTCTCTCTCACACACACACACACACACACACACACACACACACACACACACACACACACACACACACACACACACACACACACACACACACACACACACACTCACACACTAAGAAGGGTTAGTAAGGTGTTCTACACTAGGAAAGTCTTGAACACACTTCCTTTTTTTATTTTTACAATTTTCCGTTTACTTAAAGCACATTTTTACTTGCATCTTGGCAATTAATTTCAGTAAAAAAGTTTTTTTCTCCAAGTTTTGAGAAAACAAAGTACATCTCTGACATTTTTGGAAATATATATATATATATATATATATATATATATATATATATATATATATATATATATATATATATATATATATATATATATATATATATATATATATATATATATATATATATAGGTTCTTGTCATTTTCAGGGAATTTTCTAAATGTACGAAATTGGACAAGTTGAAAAAGCTCATTTGGTTGAATTTGGTAATGTAAAGATTAAGAAATTTTGTGTTTGTTCATATTATATATTATATATATATATATATATATATATATATATATATATATATATATAATATATATATATATATATATATATATATATATATATATATATATATATATATATATATATATATATATATATATAACGGAGAACTGGAGCCGGTTCGTCCAAACAGATAGCTAAATATTTTTCAAGTAAGAGAACTTGTAATTAACACTTTTGCTGTTTAATAAAACAGAGAAGTGAAACGTTGGTAAAGTCTATCGATCAAACAAAGAAGCGATACTTAAAATTTTTGCGGATCACCACTCTGTATTTATACGTCATGGCTGTCTAGTTGTCTCATAAATCTTTATCAACTTCGTAATTTTCGTTTCCGAGTCCAAATCTTTCGAAGTCTAATTTTTCCCAAGTTCAACTCCATTTCATTAAGGACTTTGGATTCCAGCTAAAGTCGTTCAGTCGAATGACTTATTCAAGTTTCTTTTTTACGTTTGAAAGCTGTAGGTCACTTTTTTTTCTTCATAAAGTCATTAATTTCCTCCCTGCTATACAATTAATTCTATAGCTTATATAACTTGTTGTATAACTTGCTTCTACTACAGGAGGCATTAACAGTTTCCCTGCTAGTATTTTTACATTAATAATTTAATCTATCTGATAATTAATAGAAGTTTTGAAACATGGCTAATAAAAATTTCTATAAATTAAAATGGTAAGAGGAACAATGTAAACATGAAACTACTTATATTGTGTCTAAATACTAAGAAGAAATAAGCGTAGATTCAATAATGATAAAGACCCATTTTTATTTTTAACTAAAATCAATTTACGAATTTAAAATTGAGATTTGTGATAAGAAAAGTATTAAAATATTAATATCAAATAATTATGAGATCAACATGAATATACAAGGTTCATAACTATACAAGCAGTCTCTCTTTCTCTCTCTCTCTCAAAATATATATATA
>SEYY01014178.1:12500-15000 GCA_009176605.1 Armadillidium nasatum | reverse complement strand
AATCAAACCAGTTCTCGGCACTGAAATTCCACAAACGATCGTGCACCTGGGTTTTAGCTAAGAACAAAAGGTGAATTCTAAAAGAAGGATGATGGTATTAAATTAGAATAAAGACTTAGAATTTTGCAGAAATCAATGAAAAAAAGAAGACCGTGCATCAGAGCAAGTTGGCTGCGAAGTCTTGGAGGTAGCAACTCCTTCACCGGATTTCGCCGACTCCCATGGTATGAGGATGGATGTGGGATATTTTTTGGATGCTGCCCCTCCTTGTATTTCCAAAGTAGGTATGCGTTTCAGCTTTTTTTTTAATAATGTTAGAATATGTGCTTGTAAATCTGTGAAAGACATGTGAATAACATGTGAACAACATTTCCAGATATCTAAACTCTTCTACCTCTTCAAATATATATATATATATATATATATATATATATATATATATATAATATATATAATATATATATATATATATATATATATATATATATATATATATATATATATATATATATATATATATATATATATATATATATATATATATATTATATATATATATATATATATATATATATATATATATATATATATATATATATATATATATATATATATATATATATATATATATATATATATATATATATATATATATATATATATATATATATATATATATATATATATATATATATATAATTGCTATTTTAGAGAATAGAAAAGGTAACTTTTAAGTGTCGCTTATTATTTAGGTTTAAAAGAATAGAATGGCAAAGAAAGAAGAAAGCAAACATAAAATCATTTAAGATGTTTTCCATATTTATTGCTTGTTTCACTCATAAAGCGAAGGAGAATTTGCATTTTAACTTGCACAACACAATGACTTTCACCGAATATTTAAAGTTTTAAAAGTATACTTATAAACCTAATAAATTCAAATAATATATATATATAATATATATATATATATATATATATATATATATATATATATATATATATATATATATATATATATATATATATATATATATATATATATATATAATATATATATATATATATATATATCACCTCTGGTGGGCAAATGCTAGAGGCCAACTAAAATTTCAACCATAGTTAGGAGGAAAGTCGGAAACCTGGTCTAATTAAAGGCCGACATGACAAGTTACAGGTCGTTTAAAGGTGTGTAAGTCATAGGAAGTTGGGAAAATAGATAAAGGGAGTGTGTTCCAGACTTTACAAGTAAAGTACATGTAAGATTGAGCATAACGGTTAAGTCTGGAGTCAGATAGTTGGATAGAGAAAGGATAAGACTATGTAGAAAGACGAGTCGCATGAGCCCTTCTCAATGGAGGAGGTATGCGACGAGAGAGTTCAGAAGAGCAGTGTTCATTGTAATAGCGATAGTATAGGAGAATGACGCAGCAATTCGGCGGGCAGAAAGAGACTGGAAAGAATTAGTGAGAGAAGGAGAGTTGATAAGACGAAAAGCCCTAGACTCCACCTTCTCAAGAAGAACTGTATGAGTGGAACAACCCCAGATTTTTGAGGTGTACTCCATACAGGGGCGAATAACACCCCTTTACAGGGTAAGCAACTGTTGTGGAGTGAAGAAATACTGAAACTTATTTTTAGGTAAACTTTGTTTCTACATTTCACCTATTTACGCCAAATTCTAGCCAATAGAGTTTACATGAATGTAAGCAGAATTATGTTTGTAAATATTTAAAATTTTAAATAACACTGTAGTGATCATTTTGATATCATTTTTAAATTATTTATAAGGTTATGTTTGTTTAAACTCAGTTTCCAAATTTGATTTTCAAAGTTGCGTCGAAGTTTCATCAGCAATCTTTTCTTTGGGAAATCTACGTAAGAATTTGCAATCGTAGATTGCATCCTGTTCGTAAGTTTTATTAGTTTGTATTTATTTATTTATTATTTTTATATCTCGTCATTCAGTCATCCTGTGTATAATTTGAAATTTGTAGTCACAATTCTATTACTTAATAAATGCAAGATAAATTTTTCAAATTATATATACAAGTTGTTTTTTCTTCCTAATATTGATATAACTTTCGAAAAAATTATTTGTCCTCGATAGTGTGAAGTTCAACGGGAACAATTATATCGTGGTCTATACCATACAGTATCGCCGCTCTAAAAACAAACAAACACACACACACACACACACACACACACACACACAACACTATATATATATATATATATATATATATATATATATATATATATATATATATATATATATATATATATATATATATATATATATATATATATATATATATATATATAAACGTGAGCGATTTCTCCTTGCGCTTAGCTCCGAATGACTCAGTCGTTAAACGAGTACATCAGTGGGGTGCTCTTGCCACTGATGAGAATAATCTCCGGCATCCGCGATAGGCCTGGCCCAGCCAGCGGTATCCGCCGTGGGCCCGTGTAACCCAAGGATCTTCCTCGAAAGATCCCA
>SEYY01014176.1:7500-20088 GCA_009176605.1 Armadillidium nasatum | reverse complement strand
ATATATATATATATATATATATATATATATATATATATATATATATATATATATATATATATATATATATATATATATATATATATATATATATATATATATATATATTTTAGGAAGCCATTTATCTGAAAAATAAAATATGATAAATATTAAAAAAAGTATATATATATATATATATATATATATATATATATATATATATATATATATATATATATATATATATATATATATATATATATATATATATACTTTTTTAATTTTTATATTTAAGTAAACTCCAAGTAGCCTCTATATTTTGGGTGTAAGGTGCAATTTGAGGATCCACAAAATTTTTACTGGGGTTCAAAGTAAGATGTTTTAAAAAATGTTTTTTTACGAGAATTTTTGGGCTAAAAAACTTAAATTGGGTATTATACCCAGCATATGTCTACGGGGGCTCCCCGAGTGAGTGATGATGATATTGTCGACTACTTTTCCATTTCTACGATTTGGGATATTTTCCATTTTTTTTTCAGAAATGGCTTCCTCAAAAGGACTTGTGCCTATATATATATATATATATATATATATATATATATATATATATATATATATATATATATATATATATATATATATATATATATATATATATATATATAATATATATATATATTCTGTAGTGCTGTTATCATTACATATGCATCAATTTTACATTTATAAAGATATATAAAATTTTAATTATGCTTAAAAAATTTTTGCCGGGTTTTGAAATTTCAAAAATAAATATTATGGAGGAAAAATAAATTTTTTTGAAGCAAGAAATGTAATTGCAATTGCTGGCATATTTTAGTCCAACTTACATAATATTACATTCATCACTTATATATTTTTACTTTGGTACGTGGAAACATAGCCTAGAGGAACTACATATTCAAATAAAAAGATGATAGGAAGGTCAATAGAAGCGCCTGTATTTAAAAATCAAAATTAATTTTTAATTTAAATTTGCAATAAGGTTAATTTTTTTAAAAAAATTTTTTCGTGAAAAAAGTTTGCGTTATAAACTGATACTGTATAGTTTATTATATAATTTATGAATGATTAAATTCTGTTTTCAAATTGGAAAGTTTATTTGCTTTTCAGTATTTAGTCGGCGAAAGTAGTGTCATTTATTAAAACAGTCCACCAATCAAAATGTTTAGGCTTGTTTGGTAGACTGAGTAATGGATATAAATGCTTTTGATATGTCCATATGTGGTTTCTAATTTGGCTAGCTTATGGACCTACAAAAGATGCAACACTGTTAGATTTAATACTAACATTTAATACAAAAAAGAATTTAGGGAATACTGACTAAAATAGAAATAACATGAATGTAAAGAAAGAAAAAGATTTTCAATTTCATAAATTGTTTTAGCAAATTTTAAACCATGTCTGATAAAAGTGACTGAGATAAGGAGTTTATCAAAAAATTTGGTGTGGAATACTTCAAGTATATTTTTGATGGTAAATATGCATGGTTCATCTCTCACTTGGTATTTAGTAGTTATTCAAATTATAAACTGGAAATGTAATGTATATTGAAGGTAAACAATAAAAGTGGGTTGGAAAATCAAATTCACAAAATTAATATGTACTTAAGGAAGTAAAAATAGTTTTCGGTAATTGTTGCTGACAATAGTGGATTTTTTTATACGAGACCAGGTTGCTGAAACTAATAACATACCTATGCATTGAGAATTTGACTGTAACTAAAACTACGCACAAGGATACTGAGTTTGCTATATGAGTAAGATGCGCGTGAAGTTAGCACACGGATTTTAGCACACGGATTTTAGCACATGGATTTTTGCGATATTTTTATCGCATACTTTTTCGTAAAAAAGGACAAACTAAAATTTGGGTGGAAAATATTAATATTAATACAATAAATGTTATTAATATAAATAAGTAAATAATTAATATATAAAAAATAAATGAAAATAAATAATAATAAATAAATAAATAAAAATAATGTAAATAAGTAAATAATGTAAATAATGTAAATAAAAAATGTAAATAAGTAAAGAAATAATAATAAATAAATAAATAAATAATATAAATAATAAAAAAATATTAATATTAATAAAACAAAAATTATTAATTTAAATAAAATGTAAATATGTAAATAATTAATATATAAAAAATAAATAAATAAACAAAAATAATATATATATAATAAATAACATGAATAAATAACTCAATAATAAAATAATATACATCAAATAATATATGAAAAATAATAAAATAATAATAATAATAATAATAATAATAATAATAATAATAATAATAATATAAAAATAATATAAATAATAAAAAAAAATTAATATTAATAAAACAAAAATTATTAATTTAAATAAAATGTAAATATGTAAATAATTAATATATAAAAAATAAGTAAATAAACAAAAATAAAATATATAATAAATAACATGAATAAATAACTCAATAATAAAATAATATACATCATAAATAATATATGAAAATAAAAAATAACAAATAAATAATAATAATAATAATAATAATAATAATAATAATAATAATAATATATAATATATAATAATAATAATAATAATAATAATAATAATAATAATAATAATAATAATAATAATAATAATAATAATAATAATAATAATAATAATAACAATAATATCAAGTTTAAAGGTCATTTACTCGAAACGTACGACGTAGGCAGCAAATCGGACAACACCTTTTAATTCTCCTGACTCTAAGGATTCATATCCTTGTAATGGTTATATGCCTAACATCATTTTTTATGTATCAGAATGCAAAGAATTCTTTTAAATATTTTCAAAAAACTTTTATTTTCCATTGATAATGTTCAAAGGTCATTTACTCGAAACGTACGACTTTAGGCAGCAAATCGGACAACACCATTTGATTCTCCTGACTCTAAGGATTCATATCCTTGTAATGGTTATATGCCTAACATCATTTTTTAGGTGTCAGAGGGCAAAGAATTCTTTTAAATATTTTAAAAAAATTTTTCCATTGATAATGTTCAAAGGTCATTTACTCGAAACGTACGACTTTGGCAGCAAATCGGACAACACCATTTGATTCTCCTGACTCTAAGGATTCATATCCTTGTAATGGTTATATGCCTAACATCATTTTTTAGGTGTCAGAGGGCAAAGAATTCTCTTTTCAAAATTTAAAAAAAATAATTTTGAGTTCAAGTTTAAAGGTCATTTACTCGAAACGTACGACTTTGGCAGCAAATCGGACAACACCATTTGATTCTCCTGACTCTAAGGATTCATATCCTTGTAATGGTTATATATGCCTAACATCATTTTTTAGGTGTCAGAGGGCAAAGAATTCTCTTTTCAAAATTTAAAAAAAAATAATTTTGAGTTCAAGTTTAAAGGTCATTTACTCGAAACGTACGACTTTGGCAGCAAATCGGACAACACCATTTGATTCTCCTGACTCTAAGGATTCATATCCTTGTAATGGTTATATATGCCTAACATCATTTTTTAGGTGTCAGAGGGCAAAGAATTCTCTTTTCAAAATTTAAAAAAAAATAATTTTGAGTTCAAGTTTAAAGGTCATTTACTCGAAACGTACGACTTTGGCAGCAAATCGGACAACACCATTTGATTCTCCTGACTCTAAGGATTCATATCCTTGTAATGGTTATATATGCCTAACATCATTTTTTAGGTGTCAGAGGGCAAAGAATTCTCTTTTCAAAATTTAAAAAATAATAATTTTGAGTTCAAGTTTAAAGGTCATTTACTCGAAACGTACGACTTTGGCAGCAAATCGGACAACACCATTTGATTCTCCTGACTCTAAGGATTCATATCCTTGTAATGGTTATATATGCCTAACATCATTTTTTAGGTGTCAGAGGGCAAAGAATTCTCTTTTCAAAATTTAAAAAAAAATAATTTTGAGTTCATCAAGTTTAAAGGTCATTTACTCGAAACGTACGGAATAGCCATCAATTCTTACAATGTTTATTTATCAGGTATGAAGAAAAGGATTCAAACTCTTGTACGCCTTATTTAACCGTGAATGAATTACACTAAGAAAATAAGAAAATAATGATATTAATAATACTTTTAATTCTTTCAATTTTAATAATAATTTTAATAATAAAAATATTAATAATAATAATAATAATAATAATAATAATAATAATAATAATAATAATAATAATAATAATAATAATAATAATAATAATAATAATAATAATAATAATAATAATAATAATAATAATAAAAATAATTATTATAACGTTAACAATAATAGTAATAAAAATAACGATAATATTAATAAAAAGTGATAGTAATAATGAAATAAGATAACGATATTAATAATTATAAAATTAATAGTTATTAGTAGAAGAAAAAGTAAAAAGTAATATTTTCATGTATTAACCCTATATATATATATATATATATATATATATATATATATATATATATATATATATATATATATATATATATATATATATATATATATATATATATATATATATATATATATATATATATATATATATATATATATATATATATATATATATATATATTATATATTATATATTTTTATAATAATAATAATTATAAATATAATGGGAAATAACAGTATCAGTATTGAAATATTATTTTAAATAAATTGTCAATAAATTTCTAACTTAACAATCTTAAATCGTACAGTATATATATATATATATATATATATATATATATATATATATATATATATATATATATATATATATATATATATATATATATATATATATATATATATATATATATATATATATATATATATATATATATATATATATATATATATATATATTTGTTTTTTAACGCCGCTGCACTGGTGCATTATAAAATTAAGATTTTGTGTAGAAAAAGAGTCGTCCCATTACACAAATTTTCCTTATGCCAAGGCGTTCTTTTTAATTGAAGTATACAGGCGAATGATTTCCAAAATCTGGGTGTAACAAAGCTTACCGAATGTGAAAGCGAACGTTCTCCAAATCCTCAAATTAAACCGTTCACACCAGCCGTCGGATCAGTGAAAGAAGGGATAGGCGCACCGTAAGTTTTTCCTTGATTCCAGTTTCATTGATGCGACTTCACTTCGATTGCTGATTTTCAAGCCAATAAATGTGCACTCCGAGTCTCACACTGATAAAACAGGTTGCCGTGGATAGCTTTTAACACTGATGTTCGTGCTTCCTCAAAAAGTGTCTATATAGCAAGCAGAGACAAGGAAATAAGCATTTAGTTAATATGCCCGTAATAATAATAATAATAATAATAATAATAATAATAATAATAATAATAATAATAATAATAATAATAATAATAATAATAATAATAATAATAATAATAATAATAATATATAATATATAATATATATATATATATATATATATATATATATATATATATATATATATATATATATATATATATATATATATATATATATATATATATATATATATATATATATATATATATATATATATATATATATATATATATGATTATACGTTACTAAAAGAATTTAATAAATAAAAAATAAGCTATTTTTTAATAAAACAAAATATTTTAGCATTTAAATAAATATTTAAAAAAATAAAGGAAAAAATTTATGAAGTTTAATAATAGTGAAACATTTGAAAATACAGTTATTAATTTTAAATATTATTACAAAATTCCAAGTATTTGAAATAAAATTAAAATTTTAAATATATTATTTTATATCATTTATTTTACCTTTTCAGTTGTTACAATTCCATAAAAGCAAAGATTTTCATGTCAAATAACTTTTATTTCAAAAGTATTTAAAATGTAAGAGATATATATATATATATATATATATATATATATATATATATATATATATATATATATATATATATATATATATATATATATATATATATATATATATATATATATATATATATATATATATATATATATATATAACAAATAAATTAAATCTCAATTTAACGTTTTAGAATTTTCCTTTCTTTGCTTAACAATTTTTTTTCTTTTATTTCTTTATATCTGTCCGTAAATTACTTTATTATTTTCTACTTCGTGTTTGACGTTTTAGAGTATATTTTGAGTATATTAGGTGGGTGCAAATGAAGAATTTATAGAGATATAGAGATTAAATGACAGAAGACAAACTGATTATGTAAGAGATTTTCACAGAAAAGATGTAGGTGGAATGAAGGAGACCCAGCATTTAAAATGTCTTGGTGTCAAAAGCTTAACAAGAACTTCGAGGCAAATCAACTGAGGAGGCAATGTTGTCGGAGTGTTGAAAGTCAAATGTATATATATATATATATATATATATATATATATATATATATATATATATATATATATATATATATATATATATATATATATATATATATATATATATATATATATATATATATATATATATATATATATATATATATATATATATATATATATATATATATATATATATATATATATATATATATATATATATATATATATATATATATATATATATATATATATATATTAGGAGAATATTATAGTCTATTTTTTATTTTCTTACATTTTGTACACACAAAAGGTTTTCCTTTTTGATCTTCAATGATTATCCCTATACATTTATCATGATACCACACTCTACAGTATGCACACTGTATCATGTTAAATTCTTTTGATTTAATTTTAAAGCTAGAATTATACAAGCAATTTTGAGCTCCACATAAGTTCCAAATACTATTGTTAAAATTTGTTCGAATTTCCGAAGAATTTTTAGTTTCTTGAGTTGAAAATTTAAACTTTTGATATGTACGTTTTAAAGAGTCACATTTTATAATCATTTCTCTTATAATATTTTCATCTGGTCGAACGTAATTGCTTTCAGGAAATTTAAATTTTTCCAACTCTTTTTTTAAATTCAAACGATGTTCATGACTATCTATATTATTATATAATTTTTTTTCTTTCATAATACTTATTGCGTTATTTATAACGCATAATCCGCAATCATAAGTATTGTTTTGTTGTGGAGTTTCAACATTGCTAAATTTGTATTTGTTAATTTCTATTGGTGATTCATTAGCAACATGAATTGCGTAAATTAAATTCTTTATAAGTTTCAATCACATTTTTTGGTAGTTTTATTTTTGAAACGAGAAGTTGAAACATCGGATCTCTTTTTCATTAAAATTTATATCTAGGAGCATCCAATGATTCCCAAGTTTTGCATTCCCTATGGTTTTGCTGCCATAGACGTTATTTATAACCAGTGGCGGCTCGTCATTATGGGCTCCGGGGCTGCAGCCCCTCCAAATTAAAAATACCAGGCGTAGGATGTTGATATAAATATGAAATTTTTGTCAGAGAAAAGTGATTTAAATTCATTTTTTAACAACTTAATACATAAAAAGTATAAATCATTAAAGAAAATAAGAAGTAAATGCATTTGGCAACTTCAAATTTTTGGGTACGATATTATTTTTCAAGCATTGCCATTATTTAAAAAATGGGCTGTAAAATTTCAAGCCCTAATAAGACAGATATAGCAACCACGGTAATATGTAGCAACTTACGACAGTTGTTAAAAGTCTCATCTCGAGGGAGGTTGTTTTTTTAATTGTGGAAGAAAAATTACAAGTTTTGTTTTTTTTTTTTTTTTCTTGTTCGATATATATATATATATATATATATATATATATATATATATATATATATATATATATATATATATATATATATATATATATATATATATATATATATATATATATATATATATATATATATATATATATATATATAACATTATGCCAGATGCACTTCTACATACTTAAATATTACAAAAACTATTAAAAGTACATTAAAAAGGCTAACATTTTTGTAATCCTTGCAGAATTTTAAGTAAGAATAATTGGGAATAGAAAAAAATCTTATAATAATTTTAATACGTACGTAATAATTGTTTTTTTATGTTGAAAGACGTACGTTTGGCAAGTCTGTTTCTGTGAGATAAATTTTTCCAATTTTGAAGGAAGATAAATTTAGCGATTGAGTAAGAATAGTGTAAAAAAATGTGAAATTTATATAATTTGGTGTAATATGACAGTATGCTTTTAAAACATTATTTATATGAAAGCAATTACAACTCCGATGACAACGTCTGAAGCAGAGAGATGTTTCTCGACTTTGAATAGAATAAAAACTATTAAATGTAGTACCATGTATTAGCGATGTTTTCAATGCAGAGCGAAATGGTGTAAAATACCAGATTTCAATGAAAAAATAATTGAAAACTTTTCGACATCTAAAATTCAAAGAACTAATCTTATTTTTAAACAATAATATCAGCAAGCTTTCCAAGAACTAATCTTATTTCTAAATAATAATAATAATAATAATAATAATAATAATAATAATAATAATAATAATAATAATAATAATAATAGGCCTAAATGAAATGAAAGCTAAATAATAATAATACGAATGTCAAAACATTTGCATTGATATATAGATGCTTCCAGTATATCGATATTTCCAGAATAGGTAAGGTACGTTTGAATATATATATATATATATATATATATATATATATATATATATATATATATATATATATATATATATATATATATATATATATATATATATATATATATATATATATATATATATATATATATATATATATATATATATATAAAATTGTTTAAAATTTTACACACACACACACACACACACACGCATATATATATATATATATATATATATATATATATATATATATATATATATATATATATATATATATATATATATATATATATATATATATATATATATATATATATATATATATATATATATATAAAAACTTGCAGCCCCTCCTTGCCAAGTTTACACGAGCCGCCACTGTTTATAACGACTAATACGTTGTCCTTTTCCATGATATTTTTTTTATATAAATGTTTTAAAGTTAGGTCGAATTTTGAGTGGAAAAGTGACTGCATGAGGTAGGTTGGAATGTATCCTGTTATGTCTTTATTTTTACCCTTTCGAATTTTCAATTTTTCCAAGGCCATTTCAATTGCGCTGTCAATGACTTCGTCGTCTAACCATTCTTCATCGTCAAGTGATTTTAAATTTATTTCATTTTGTTGGAAATTTTTTTCATTATCGATTTTATTTAATTTTGCTGCTTTTGTTTCTTTTTCCTGATCTATATTGTTTCCCTTGTTTTCAGCTTTTTCATGTAAAACATTAATTGTTTCAACGTTTTTTCAAGTATATCGTTACTTTTCAATATGTTGTGAGCTGCTGTTGCTAGTTCCTTTTGTATGTTTTCCAATTCGCTTTTCTAATTTTCTTTCTCCAATTTTCTTCTGCTGTTTCATAGGAGATATTCAAGTTTTCTAATGATTCCATTTGTAAAAGATTATTCTTTTTATTCATTAAATTAGAACCAGAAGAAGCAAAACTCGTTGAAAATAACTTTCCTGAAAGTTTGGAACAATTGCGTGAAGACATGAAAGATAATAAAGAAGAGTCTCTGTATTTCACTAAATTTTGTGAAATTCAAACAAAAATAACAAAGAATGCTTCTGAAATGAAAACACAGGTAAAAAATAACTATTTTAATGCAGATTTCGTAACATATTTTATGAATTACTGCGTTCCTATTTGGCCTTTATGGTCAAATACATTAGTTAGGCAAACAACGGTAACTTTAAAACCAGAAGAAAAGATAAGTTTGACTAACGCGACAGTGGAATCAACGTTTTCATATGAAAAACAATGTGTTTAAAAAAAATACACGAGTTAAAATAGGTGAATTTGTTAAAACGTACGCTGACTACTTGACAGCAAAGTTAATACAATTTGACTTTGACTGTAAACATAAAGGAACTAGTAGAAAAAAACAAAAGAAAACATGTGAATCTATGAGTAAACTCAATAACAATATGCAACATAAATGTAACATAGACAACGAAACTGTACAAATAAATGTTAATGATGATGAACAAAAGAATAATCTTTTACAAATGGAATCATTAGAAAACTTGAATATCTCCTATGAAACAGCAGAAGAAAATTGGAGAAAGAAAATTAGAAAAGCGAATTGGAAAACATACATAAGGAACTAGCAACAGCAGCTCACAACATATTGAAAAGTAACGATATACTTGAAAAAACGTTGAAACAATTAATGTTTTACATGAAAAAGCTGAAAACAAGGGAAACAATATAGATCAGGAAAAAGAAACAAAAGCAGCAAAATTAAATAAAATCGATAATGAAAAAAATTTCCAACAAAATGAAATAAATTTAAAATCACTTGACGATGAAGAATGGTTAGACGACGAAGTCATTGACAGCGCAATTGAAATGGCCTTGGAAAAATTGAAAATTCGAAAGGGTAAAAATAAAGACATAACAGGATACATTCCAACCTACCTCATGCAGTCACTTTTCCACTCAAAATTCGACCTAACTTTAAGACATTTATATAAAAAAAATATCATGGAAAAGGACAACGTATTAGTCGTTATAAACAGTGGCGGCTCGTGTAAACTTGGCAAGGAGGGGCTGCAAGTTTATATATATATATATATATATATATATATATATATATATATATATATATATATATATATATATATATATATATATATATATATATATATATATATATATATATATATATATATATATATATATGCGTGTGTGTGTGTGTGTGTGTGTAAAATTTTAAACTATATATATATATATATATATATATATATATATATATATATATATATATATATATATATATATATATATATATATATATATATATATATATATATATATATATATATATATATATATATATATATATATATATATATATATATATATATATATATATATATATATATATATATATATATATATATATATATATATATATATATATATATATATATATATATATATATATATATATATATATATATATATATATATATATATATATATATATATATATATATATATATATATATATATATATATATATATATATATATATATATATATATATATATATATATATATATATATATATATATATAAAATTTCAAACGTACCTTACTTATTCTGGAAATATCGATATACTGGAAGCATCTATATATCAATGCAAATGTTTTGACATTCGTATTATTATTATTTAGCTTTCAATTTCATTTAGGCCTATTATTATTATTATTATTATTATTATTATTATTATTATTATTATTATTATTATTATTATTATTATTATTATTTAGAAATAAGATTAGTTCTTGGAAAGCTTGCTGATATTATTGTTTAAAAATAAGATTAGTTCTTTGAATTTTAGATGTCGAAAAGTTTTCAATTATTTTTTCATTGAAATCTGGTATTTTACACCATTTCGCTCTCTATTGAAAACATCGCTAATACATGGTACTACATTTAATAGTTTTTATTCTATTCAAAGTCGAGAAACATCTCTCTGCTTCAGACGTTGTCATCGGAGTTGTAATTGCTTTCATATAAATAATGTTTTAAAAGCATACTGTCATATTACACCAAATTATATAAATTTCACATTTTTTTACACTATTCTTACTCAATCGCTAAATTTATCTTCCTTCAAAATTGGAAAAATTTATCTCACAGAAACAGACTTGCCAAACGTACGTCTTTCAACATAAAAAAACAATTATTACGTACGTATTAAAATTATTATAAGATTTTTTTCTATTCCCAATTATTCTTACTTAAAATTCTGCAAGGATTACAAAAATGTTAGCCTTTTTAATGTACTTTTAATAGTTTTTGTAATATTTAAGTATGTAGAAGTGCATCTGGCATAAATGTATATATATATATATATATATATATATATATATATATATATATATATATATATATATATATATATATATATATATATATATATATATATATATATATATATATATATTTATATCGAACAAGAAAAAAAAAAAAAAAAAAAAAACTTGTAATTTTTCTTCCACAATTAAAAAAACAACCTCCCTCGAGATGAGACTTTTAACAACTGTCGTAAGTTGCTACATATTACCGTGGTTGCTATCTGTCTTATTAGGGCTTGAAATTTTACAGCCCATTTTTTAAATAATGGCAATGCTTGAAAAATAATATCGTACCCAAAAATTTGAAGTTGCCAAATGCATTTACTTCTTATTTTCTTTAATGATTTATACTTTTTATGTATTAAGTTGTTAAAAAATGAATTTAAATCACTTTTCTCTGACAAAAATTTCATATTTATATCAACATCCTACGCCTGGTATTTTTAATTTGGAGGGGCTGCAGCCCCGGAGCCCATAATGACGAGCCGCCACTGGTTATAAATAACGTCTATGGCAGCAAAACCATAGGGAATGCAAAACTTGGGAATCATTGGATGCTCCTAGATATAAATTTTAATGAAAAAGAGATCCGATGTTTCAATTCTCTTTCAAAAATA
>SEYY01014176.1:0-2500 GCA_009176605.1 Armadillidium nasatum | reverse complement strand
AGAGTCAGGAGAATCAAATGGTGTTGTCCGATTTGCTGCCAAAGTCGTACGTTTCGAGTAAATGACCTTTAAACTTGAACTCAAAATTATTTTTTTTAAATTTTGAAAAGAGAATTCTTTGCCCTCTGACACCTAAAAAATGATGTTAGGCATATATAACCATTACAAGGATATGAATCCTTAGAGTCAGGAGAATCAAATGGTGTTGTCCGATTTGCTGCCAAAGTCGTACGTTTCGAGTAAATGACCTTTAAACTTGAACTCAAAATTATTTTTTTTTAAATTTTGAAAAGAGAATTCTTTGCCCTCTGACACCTAAAAAATGATGTTAGGCATATATAACCATTACAAGGATATGAATCCTTAGAGTCAGGAGAATCAAATGGTGTTGTCCGATTTGCTGCCAAAGTCGTACGTTTCGAGTAAATGACCTTTAAACTTGAACTCAAAATTATTATTTTTTAAATTTTGAAAAGAGAATTCTTTGCCCTCTGACACCTAAAAAATGATGTTAGGCATATATAACCATTACAAGGATATGAATCCTTAGAGTCAGGAGAATCAAATGGTGTTGTCCGATTTGCTGCCAAAGTCGTACGTTTCGAGTAAATGACCTTTAAACTTGAACTCAAAATTATTATTTTTTAAATTTTGAAAAGAGAATTCTTTGAGAATTCTTTGCCCTCTGACACCTAAAAAATGATGTTAGGCATATATAACCATTACAAGGATATGAATCCTTAGAGTCAGGAGAATCAAATGGTGTTGTCCGATTTGCTGCCAAAGTCGTACGTTTCGAGTAAATGACCTTTAAACTTGAACTCAAAATTAATTTTTTTTAAATTTTGAAAAGAGAATTCTTTGCCCTCTGACACCTAAAAAATGATGTTAGGCATATAACCATTACAAGGATATGAATCCTTAGAGTCAGGAGAATCAAATGGTGTTGTCCGATTTGCTGCCAAAGTCGTACGTTTCGAGTAAATGACCTTTAAACTTGAACTCAAAATTATTTTTTTTAAATTTTGAAAAGAGAATTCTTTGCCCTCTGACACCTAAAAAATGATGTTAGGCATATAACCATTACAAGGATATGAATCCTTAGAGTCAGGAGAATCAAATGGTGTTGTCCGATTTGCTGCCAAAGTCGTACGTTTCGAGTAAATGACCTTTGAACATTATCAATGGAAAATAAAAGTTTTTTGAAAATATTTAAAAGAATTCTTTGCATTCTGATACATAAAAAATGATGTTAGGCATATAACCATTACAAGGATATGAATCCTTAGAGTCAGGAGAATTAAAATGGTGTTGTCCGATTTGCTGCCTACGTCGTACGTTTCGAGTAAATGACCTTTAAACTTGATATTATTATTATTATTATTATTATTATTATTATTATTATTATTATTATTATTATTATTATTATTATTGTTGTTGTTATTTATTTATTTCTTCATATAATATTTATGATGTATATTATTTTATTATTATTATTATTATTATTATTATTATTATTATTTATTTATTTCTTCATATATTATTTATGATGTATATTATTTTATTATTATTATTAATATTATTATTATTATTATTATTATTATTATTATTATTATTATTGTTATTTTTATTTTTTCATATATTATTTATGATGTATATTATTTTATTATTGAGTTATTTATTCATGTTATTTATTATATATATTATTTTTGTTTATTTACTTATTTTTTATATATTAATTATTTACATATTTACATTTTATTTAAATTAATAATTTTTGTTTTATTAATATTAATTTTTTTTTATTATTTATTATTTGTATTTATTATTTATTATTATTATTATTATTATTATTATTATTATTATTATTATTATTATTGTTATTTTTTATTTTTTCATATATTATTTATGATGTATATTATTTTATTATTGAGTTATTTATTCATGTTATTTATTATATATATTATTTTTGTTTATTTATTTATTTTTTATATATTAATTATTTACATATTTACATTTTATTTAAATTAATTAAAATTTTTAAAAATTAAAAAAAAAAAAAATATTTTTTTATTATTTATATTATTTTTATTTATTTATTTATTATTATTTCTTTACTTATTTACATTTTTTATTTACATTATTTACATTATTTACTTATTTACATTATTTTTATTTATTTATTTATTATTATTTATTTTCATTTATTTTTTATATATTAATTATTTACTTATTTATATTAATAACATTTATTGTATTAATATTAATATTTTCCACCCAAATTTTAGTTTGTCCTTTTTTACGAAAAAGTATGCGATAAAAATATCGCAAAAATCCATGTGCTAAAATCCGTGTGCTAAAATCCGTGTGCTAACTTCACGCGCATCGAGTACACCTACAAGAATTAAATTGTAAAACTGGTCTACTGGGCTTCATTTGCATTTCTTCAATTTATTTCCTTTTACTGAGTGTTCGTTGCTTTTGTAGTTTAAAAAATATT
>SEYY01014175.1:0-5000 GCA_009176605.1 Armadillidium nasatum | reverse complement strand
TCCAAACCCAGTAGTAACCTATTTATTGCGGTTGAAAAGTTTATAGTATCAATGATTTACCAATTTGACATCACTAATTTTTTTTAATTTAGGACATATTTTCATAACCAAATGAAAATTTCAATGAACTTTTCTTAGATCATGTCTATAAATTGGCAAATTAGGTTGGTATTTTATTGTTCTTTAGATGTGATTGAATGAAAGTTCTGAGAAATTGCCTTGGGTTCGGAAATTACGTTTTCAGAATTATAATAAATCGTAATGTTCAATTTGGTAAGCCATTGATTCCACTAACAGGTCAATGGGAAATTTCTCGAAACTTTCATTAAATCATGTCTATAGAACTATAAAAGTCCAGTTTCGTTATCTATTTATTGTGGTTACGAAGTTTATGGTGTCAATGGTTTACCAAATTGGACATCAAAAATTTTTCATTTCATTTTCTTTTCTGACAAATTTTCAAACCCAAAGATAAATTTCTCTCAACTTTCATTAAGTCACGTCTATAGAACTTTAAAAGACTAATCTAATGAAGAAAAAAAGAGCTTTAAACCCAGTAGTTACCTATTTATTACAGTTGCAAGTCAGTGGTAACAAATGATTTACCAAATGGAATTTACTTTTTTTTTAATTTTAAGGTAAAAATTTCGAATCTAATGGGAAAAAAAATTTCTACAAAGTTTTATTAAATCAGGTCTTTAGAACTATAAAAGACCAATCTAATGGTGTAAAGAACAGAGTTCTAAACCCAGTATGTAAAAAAGAGAAGACCAAATTTTGACATCTCTTTTTTCAAATTAACAATGAAACTGCTATAGATAGAAACCTTTGTCGAATAGGGCTTTGACCATGTTAATAATTTTTTCTCCTATTCCTGTTCAAAGCGGAGGTTATTTTTCAAAGGTAGTTCGTTTCTCCGTGAAGGTCTAAAACTAAGTTATGAAATATGGAAAAAAAGAGAAGACCAAATTTTGATATCTTTTTTTTTTTTTTTTTTTTTTTTTTTTTTATTTATATAAGAAGTTCACATCTCACGGGCATTGCCCTATTCGAGGAGAGGAACTTTTCTAGGTAGTATATACCTAGGATCCCGAAGTGGGATCGAACCGGCGCCCTCAAGCACGTGAGTCAATCACTTTACCGTTTGAGCCACGGTAAACGGTAATACATAACATTGACACTGATTGGAAACTACATCGGATAGAACTCTGACAAGGTGACAAATTGTCCTTCTTTTGGAGTTCTATACGATGGTTCACTTTGAAGTTGGTACGTTGTTATAAAAATTAGCAATACAGAATTTTGAAAGGTGTCTTTTAAAAAAATATATTGAATCTAAAATATTTGGGATAAACTTCTAAAATACTTTTAATTTTTAAATTATTTCCAAAAAATTTTCCCTTGCAACTTTTTAATAGGAATACATTTCAAAACATTGTGTGATACGTTTCAAAATCGAAGTATTAAAATAAACTTAATAGTATATGGCAAACCTACATTAAGAAATGAAAAAATAAATAACATTATCTTATTATTATGAGTAACCTAATTGTGTAAAGATAAAAATATAAAAAAAAAGAATCAATTTATTTTAATGTTAATTAATAATTAAAAATTTCATTCAAATAACCAAATTAAATTTATCTAACAGAGAGAGAAAGAAAGTCAGATAAAAGGTTGTAAAAAATAAAATATAAATAAATTAATTACACTAAAATAAATTAGTAAAAAATATGGAAATTTTACTGCTAAAATAATATATTATATGCCACTATTATTATTATCATTATTATTATTATTATTATTATTATTATTATTATTATTATTATTATTATTATTATTATTATATTATTATTATTATTATTATTATTATTATTATTATTATTATTATTATTATTATTATATTAATTAGTCTTATTATTTTAATTATTATTATTATTTCCTCATCATCACAATTATTTACACTATATTTAATATATATATGTATATTATATATATATATATATATATATATATATATATATATATATATATATATATATATATATATATATATATATTATATATATATATATATATAATATATATATATATATATATATATATAGATAGATAGATAGATAGATAGATATAGATAGATATATATATATATATATATATATATATATATATATATATATATATATATATATATATATATATATATATATATATATATATATATATATATATAGATAGATAGATAGATAGATAGATATAGATATATATATATATATATATATATATATATATATATATATATATATATATATATATATATATATATAATATATATATATATATATATATATATATATATATAATATATATATATATATATATATATATATATATATATATATATATAGATTGAAAATGAGAGAGAATATAGCATGCAAAAGAAAAATGTATTCAGTAGTTAGCCTTAATCATTTTATTTAAATAATAAAATAGAAAACTTTTTAAGTGATGTTTAACTATTATAAATATCACGAAAATTTTTATGTTAAATAATAATAATAATAATAAATAATAATAATAATAATAATAATAATAATAATAATAATAATAATAATAATAATAATAATAATAATAACAATAATAATAATGATATAATAATAATAATAATAATAATAATAATTATAATAATAATAATAATAATAATAATAATAAATAATATAATAAAATAATATTATTAAATAATAATAATGATAAAATAACATTATTATTATTAATAATAATAATGATGATAATAAGTGATGTTGATAAAAATTTGAATAAAAATATTAATGATAATGATAATAATAATAATTATAATGATAATAGTAGTAATAGTAATAATAAAACTACCAAAACAACAATTAAAATAACAAAAATAAGAGCAACTTAAAAAATAAAAAAAAAATAATAATAATTAATAATAATATAATAATAATAATAATAATAATAATAATAATAATAATAATAATAATAATAATAATAATAATAATAATAAAAATTGTGAAAATAAGAATTAGTAATAGTAAAAAAAATGAAAATAATAATAAAGCTTTAATAAAAAATATAATTTTGTTATAATTATTTTTATTATTATTATTGCTATTTTATTATTATTTATTATTATTATTATTTTATTATTTTTATTATTATTTATTATTATTTTTATTATTATTTTTATTATTATTTTTTTATTTTATTTTATTATTATTATTTTTTATTTTATTATTTTTTATTATTTTATTATTATTATATTATTATTATTATTATATTTATTATTTTTATTTTATTATATTTCTATATTATTATTATCATAATTAATTATAATTTTGTTATTAATTATTTTATTAGATTATATATTATTATATTATATTATAATTTATATTTTATTATATATATTATTATTATTATTATTATATTATTATTATTATTATTTTATTATTATTATTATATTATTAATTTATTATTATTATTTTCTTTATTATATATATATATATATATATAATATTATTATATATATATATATATATATTATATATATATATATATAAATATATATATATATATATAACAAGTTCTGAACTCATATTCTGTTGTGACCATTAGATTTTTCTCGTGATCTTTCTTGGAAGATCGCATATTCTCTTCTAAACGAGCTTCAAAGAGGTGTGTTCTGAGGCTCCTTCAGTATTTCTTCACACCCCCAGTTGCTTGCTCTTTATGTGTTTTTCGCCCTTGTATGGAGTACGCCTACACATCTTGGTGGTTCCACTCATAAGCTTTCTTGAAAAGGTGGAGTTTAGAGCTTTTCGCTTATCACTCTCCTGCTATCACTATTCTTTCCATCTCTTTCTCCCGTAGAATTGTTGCGTCACTCTCTCTATACTATCGCTATTACAATGGACACTGCTCTTCTGTACTCTCTCATCGCATACCTCCTCCATTGAGAAGGGCACGTGGACTCATCTTTCTACACAGCTCATCCTTTCTCTTTCCTGCCAACTTAACTGCTATGCTCAATCTTACATGTACTCTACTGGTAAAGTCTGGAACAGACTTTCTTCATCTATTTTTCCAACTTCCTATGACTTTTCATGTCGGCCTTTAATTTGACCATGTTCCCTACCTTCCCCCTAACTCTTGTAGAATAAAGGTAGGCCTCTGGCCTTTGCCCACCAGAGGTGAAATAAAGAAAAATAAATAATATATTAATATATATATATATATAATATATATATATATATATATATATATATATATATATATATAAATAATAAAAATAAAATAAAAAAAAAATTTTGTTTAAATTTTAATTTCATCTTATATTTATAGTATCAATAAAACTAAATTATTTATCAGAACTTTGCTAAGTGGATTTGTTACTTTTTGTTAAGAAACATTTAAAAACTAAGTTGAATCCAGGCAATTGTAGATGCCTTTTTAATTAATAATATACGAATTTTTTTCTATTAAAAAAAGTGTGTTCAATCTTTGTGGTTTTAAGTATAAATAATCATTAACTGGTTAATTTGTTTCTATTTATCACTTAAATATGGAAGAGAGAAATATAGAATGTGAACCGCGGTTGGTAAGTAGAGTGGTAAATATATTAAATTTACAAGAAGAATCACCCCAGTTTACTCAACAAAGTTCTACTCACACCTCAACAACCACTATCGCATCTACAGATGAAAAGGTAGTCTACCAAAATGAAAGATTAAAAAATCAGCCAGAGGAAGGTGGTTATGAAAAATATAATAAAACTGTTCAAGTAAAGGATTGTGGGTAAGATGAAAGAGAATTTTTATATTATTGTACTAAACAAAATTTGATTTAAAAGGAAAATAAACACAAAAATAATCTCAAATTCTGTAGTCAAACGTCACTGCTGTAAACCAGGTTCGAAAAATTCACAGATTATAAAACATGTGAATGTCAAAAGATTTTTTTTTTTTTTGTCAATT
>SEYY01014174.1:0-10412 GCA_009176605.1 Armadillidium nasatum | reverse complement strand
AAGAGTGTTGAAATCTATACCTAGCCTTCTGAGCAATCTACTACCGAAGTAGCTGCGCTGTGATCCGAAATCCAACAACATGCGAGCTATCACGACCCTGTTGCCTTTCTTCACCTTGATGGCGATAGTCGGAAGAATGCTGTTAGACTCTGTTATGCCATTGTTAATAACAGATGCTGAGACGATGTAGATCCGATGATTCATTTAAATGGGCATTTTCAGAAGATGAGGGCGATTTCGATTTACTACTCTTCTGAGGAGTATTAGAAGGTCCTGTCTTTGCTTCAGCAGAGCACAAAGCTGTGATGTGGGCTCTACTTCGGCATAGTCCACATGGTCGAGTTAAACCATATCTCTTGGCAGGGCAACTACCAGAGGCATGCTTCAAACTAGAACAATTACCACACATCCCAAGCGACACGCATCTTTCTCTTCTGGACGATGGAGTAAGATAAGTAGTACAAGAAGACATGTAATGTTTGCCATCACATATCTTACAGTTCACCGAGGAGGAATCAGCAACAGGGCTACTGGTTCTTGCAACTGCTGGTCGATGTTCACTACTACTAGATGGTTTCGAAGATGACATCTTATGGTCTTTTTTCTTTGAAGAAGCAGTAGTAAAAGAAGAATACTTCTTATCTTTGCGAGGAGGTGAAGAAGGTTTACTATCCTTCACACTCTTAGTAGAAGCCGATGCTGAAGAGTGCGAAACGTTCCTTTTCTGAAACTTTTCTAGAGTTTTTAGGACGTGATGGTAACGTTCGAAAAGGATATTGACAGAAGGGTACTCCTCCCTTGTATCAATTTTCAACTCCCTTAGAAACGATGAAGGAAGCTTATCAACCACTAAATGGCTGACAAGTTTATTGCCTGGTGTACCAAACTCAAGAAAGTCTAGTTCAAATTCTTTAAGTTCGTGTAGATATGCACGAACTTCAGATATAAAAGCTCGAATGTCATCTAAGTTCTTGCCATTCAAGATGGGAGCCGAGTCTATTTTGTGAAACAGAGAGTCGATGATGAAATGTTTGTCAAGATAAAGATCTTTTAAAATCTTTATAGCTGCCGAATAATTCTCGTCCACATTAGACAAGTGCTCAATGTCTCTCAGTGCAAAACCCCCCAAATGAGCTTTTAAATATTGAAGTTTGGCAGCAGAAGTTATGTCAGTTCGACAGCCGAAAGTGTTTTCGAAAGAGAGAAGAAATGATCGAAATTGAAAACGATCCTCTTCTCCTTTAAAATTGCTGCATTTGAGCGCAGGTATCTTGATCTCTTGCTTGGGAGAGATAGCCTTCAATATTTGGTTGAGTTCCGCACGAGAGAGAGCATCTCCGCTTGAATGGTTCGATGATGACGAATGTCGGGGTTCAATTGGTGGAAGAGGGCTCACCTTTTTTACGATTTTCTGGATCTGAAGATGATAGTTGGCTGCTGCAATTATTTCCTCATTGAGTACGGATTTATCGTACTTCATTAGCTTCGACTGGCAGAGCTTAGCCTCTATATCACTATCCATTTGTCGAATCTCCTCCAACCTGAGAGAAACTTCTTCCAACAACGATGAAACAATATCTGGTTCGACACTCTCAGGAGGGGGACTTACTAAAGGTTTCAATAAAAGGGTAACCTTTCTTCTCAACACCCCTCTTGACATCCTTAAAGGAGCCATTACCTTTTTGACGGCTTCCAGGAGTTTGGCTTTTTCCTCTGGTTCAATGTTGGCATCCTCCTCACCAAAATCACTGGAAATAGTGCCTTCCAGATCCTCTAGGAGGGCTGAGGCAGATGTCAAAGCACTGATGTCCATATTCGAAAATCAAATTCTGAAAAAAATGAATTTCCAGAAAATTCCGATTAATCGATAACAAGCAGTAGTATACCGAAACGTTCCCTATGTTCGACGATGTTAACAGTATTGTCCCTTTTCAAGTTCTTTTCGATATTAGGAAAGATTTCGAATAAAAAACCTCAATTGAACCTGAAAAACGACAAACTGTTTGGGGAAAGGGTTCGTTCCAGAGTCACCGCTCGTGTGTTTCGATACGATACGATACAATCGGCAGACCTCAATATGTTTGAAATCACAGGATTCCAAAAATATGGCACAAAAAAAATTTTGCACAAAAAAATTCTTTTTGAACCGATATGTGACGCCGATACCGATACTATGTTGCCGATACCGATAAGTGTGGCTGATACCGATATGTGTGGGAGATACCGATATTGTGCATCAATCACTAATCTTTGTGACAGATACTAATGTCACTTGACACACACTCGCCCTACTACTATGTATATATATATATATATATATATAATATATATATATATATATATATATATTATATATATATATATAATATTATATATATACTATATATATATATATATATATATATATATATATATATATATATATATATATATATATATATATATATATATATATTTTTTTTATGAGGAAAACTGTAACAAAAAACCACTAATTATGCTTGTAAATATTTTACGAATGCAAAACTGCTTTCAAAAAAAAATTCCCCAAAAAAAGTGTCGATATGTCGAGAGCTTTTGTCGAAGGTTCGCGCTCAAAATAGAGATTTGAATTTTGGAAATTTAACAAAAAATTTAGAATCTCTACGCAAACAAAATTTCCTCAAAAATTTCTTCAATTTTTATATTGGAATTGTATAGATGTTTGAACGACCTGAAAGCTATGAAGATGTAGCTTTGCAATTTCCAATATAAGCAAGTACGAATTTAAAATTCAGCTTAAACTTTATTTAAAGTAATCGAACGTCAGCTCAAGTTCCAGAGAAATTAGACTTAAAAGAAAACATACCTTATAAAGATGACGCAAATTTGAAGCAGTTTTCTTGAAGAAATTTTTGATCTCTTCATATCTAAAGTTGAAATTATTAATTTCTTTCTCTAGAAGTTCAAGCTGATTGTAGTTCTATTAAAGGCAAAAAAGTCCAGCTACCACGCACTTCCGTTCTCTGGCGCAATTCCGAAATTTACTCGAGTAAATAGTTTAAACGAACGCGCTATGAAAACGAAATATGCTTCAACCTAACTCCTTACCAATAATAGTTTAAGTCGTCACAAAAAACGAATTTCTTCTAAAAGCTTTAAATTTCTTTAACACGAAGATCACGAATCGAATTCATAAAAGATTGAAATTTATCACTTTTAAAATTTATACGAAGAACCGAATTAAGATTTGTGAAGAAATCGTCACGAAATAGTTAGTCAATACGAAAAATATTCAAAGAGCAAATTCGAAACACGACACACTTCACTCAAATCAAAAAAGCAATTAATCAAAATTTTAAGACGCACTTTTCCGAAACAGATTTTTGTAACAGCGTATTTTCAAAGGCGAATTCTTTCCAGTCATCATTCACCAAACTAGAGCTGACAAATGATAATTCTATATATATATATATATATATATATATATATATATATATATATATATATATATATATATATATATATATATATATATATATATATATATATATATATATATATATATATATATATATGTGGGTGTGTGTGTAATTGGAGAATTATTCTTCGCATGCTTCTGAAGGTTGGGAACCTTTTTTTACCCTGCATCTTGCGGGATATGGTGTAGTGCATAATATATATATATATATATATATATATATATATATATATATATATATATATATATATATATATATATATATATATATATATATATAAAATTTCACCTCTGGTGGGCAAAGGTCAGAGGGAAAGGTGAGAAAGGGGGGGCCTCAAACTGAAAAGAATAATGAAGGATGGAATCTTCGGCATTGGAGTGAATAGGAGATGGAATAATAGAGAGAAGATCAATAATGAGAAGCAGTTGGGGATAGGACAGATCCTCGAGGCACATCACTATTAATAGATTTAAAGGATGAACGGTGACCGTCTACAACAGTTGCCATAGAACGACCTTAAAGGAAATCAGAGAGAAAGATAGATTCCGAAAGAGTCAAGTATGGAAATCGAAGCTTTGTGCCATACTCCATCGAAGCTTTCTACATGTCCACCGCGACAGCAAAAGATTCACAGAAATGCCGAAGAGCGGAGGACCAAGAGTCAGAGAGAAGGGAAAAAAGATCACCAGTAGAGCGTTCTCAAGAAAGCCATACTGGTGATCACAGATAAGATTAGAAGAATTGAGAATGCTCCAAATCTTCCGGTTAAGGATAGATTAGGAAACTTTAGAAAGAAAGGAGGTTAAAGAAATGGAACGATAGTTAGAGGGTTGAGAGGGTTCTACCTTTTTAGGGACAAGCTGAATGAGCTCACGTTTCCAGCAAGAGGGGAAGGTTGTAGTAAGGCAGAGACGAAAAATTTAAAATGAGAGGGTAGAAACCTAGAAGCACAAGTTTTTCAGCAGTTGTTCCGTCTAAAGAAATTAGAGGAGGGAAAGAGGAAGAAGCAAAGCTAGAGTTGACATTATTTGAAAAATGCCTAAAAGGCCGAGAGAAAGAGGAATCAGAAAGGTTATTGCATTTTCAACGGAGAAAAGAGTTTTTCGTGTCACATTCGATTCCGGGATGAAATATAAATTGCCTGAGTTTCTGGAGTTTTAAGACGACGGTAAACCCTGAAGGCAGAATCCCTGCGGGGAATAATACGAGAAAAAGTATAGTTAAACGAAGGTTTGTTAGGTTTGGTTGAAAGAAAGAATATGGAATGTGCGCCTCATGCCACAGTGAATCACTTTTGTTATAAACTTAGCACACCTCGAGGTACCCCTCCGACGGAAACAGTAATCAGTCCATGGGAAATCAGAGATGTACAACCCCAAGTCAGATCAGTTAGCAGCACCAAAATGCCAAAAACGCCTCCGCGAAAGCTGGGGCTGTTCTTTCTTAAGACTTGAAGAGACAGAACAAGAAACGGAGATAAGGTGATCGTATGAACCCAGAGGAGGAAAGAGTTTAACAGTATAAAGAGATCAAGTATGTTGGGTTCATCACCAAGACGGTCAGAGATGCAAGTAGGGAGTCGCACCAACTACTCAAGGATGTCTTTGATTTAAAAATCGCAGGTAAGTTCACCAGCTGGATTATGAGAACTACATATATAAGGGTGGTTAAATTGTATGGGCCGATGTTGAATGTAAACCACACCTAAACGTCAAGTTTTTTACTGCATTTCATTTGACTTTTTTCAATTTCAGACTTACTCAATTTGAACCATGGAAAGATACACAATGGAGCAACGTGTTAAAGTTATTCAGGCTTATTATGAAAATGGGCGTTCAAATCAAAATGCATATCGTGCACTTCGTGATTTTTTTGGTCAATTTAATCGTCCAAATGTGCGTACAATCGGAAAAATCGTGAAAAAATTTGAGCAAACCGGGTCTGTAGGAGATTTGAAAAGACCAGTGCATGCTCGTACAGCTCGTACTGCAGAGAATATTGCTGCTGTTCGCGATAGTGTGGCTGAGGAGCCATCCACTTCAACTCGTCGTCGTGCCCAACAATTGCACCTCTCACGCTCGTCGTTGATGAACATTATGCATAAAGACTTGCATTTAAACGCTTACAAGGTGCAATTGACTCAAGAACTAAAGCCTCTTGACCATACAAAACGTCGTCAATGGTCAGAATGGTGGCAAGAAATGGCAACAGTGGATGATCAATTTTCGAGGAAAATCATCTTCAGTGATGAGGCACATTTTCACCTCAGTGGATTCGTCAATAAGCAGAATTGCCGCATTTGGGCGAATGCTAATCCAAGAGTGATTGTCGAAAAACCAATGCACCCACAAAGAGTGACTGTTTGGTGTGGTTTATGGGCTGGCGGCATCATCGGGCCGTATTTTTTCCAAAATGAGGCCGGTCAGGCAGTTACTGTGAATGGTGTTCGCTATCGTGAGATGATAACGAACTTTTTATGGCACGAATTGGAAGGTATGGATGTGGACGATATGTGGTTTCAACAGGACGGTGCCACTTGCCACACAGCTAACGAAACAATGGCTATTTTGCGCGACAAATTCAATGGCCGTGTTATCTCACGTGGTGGCGATGTTAATTGGCCGCCAAGATCATGTGATTTGACACCGTTGGACTTCTTTCTTTGGGGTTATTTGAAAGAAAAGGTGTACGTCGGTAAGCCAGCAACAATTCAAGAGCTAAAGGATGAGATAATTCGGCACATTAACGGCATAGAACCCCAATTATGCCTCAGCGTCATCGAAAATTTGGACCATCGGATGGAGGTGTGCCGCCGAGGTCGCGGCGGCCATTTGGCCGATATTTTGTTCCATACATAATTGAACCATACCATATTATCATAATAAAAAGAAATGACAATAAATTCCTAAGTAATTTGTGTTTTATTCAAAATCAACATCGGCCCTTAAAATTTAACCACCCTATATATATATATATATATATATATATATATATATATATATATATATATATATATATATATATATATATATATATATATATATATATATATATATATATATATATATATATATATATATATATATATATATATATATATATATATATATATATATATATATATATATATATATATATATATATATATATATATATTAGGGATGGAGTGAAGTATCGGTATCGGTATCGGTATCGGCAAGTATCGGCATATTTTCCGATACCGGTATCGGTATCGGTATCGGTATCGGCAAAAAAATTCTATAGGAGTAAAGTATTGGTATCGGTAGTGGTATCGGTAGTAGTATCGGCAAGTATCGGCATATTTTCAGGTATCGGGTATCGGGTATTGGCTTCGGGGAATTTTTAGGTATCGGTAAAAATTTTGGTATCGCTCCATCCTAATATATATATATATATATATATATATATATATATATATATATATATATATATATATATATATATATATATATATATATATATATATATATATATATATATATATATATATATATATATATATATATATATATATATATATATATATATATATATATATAGGGATAACGTAGCGTAGTCCGAAGCGATGAAAATACCCCTATTGGGCATTAACCCACGGAGTGATAGGATGGGCTAGACCATTCCGTTTCACTCCGTTGCCCTTTGGTTCGTTCTTTTTCGTGTTTCACCTCCTCAGGGGGTCTCTAGTGTACCTTCGCCTCAAACCGGAGTGTCTATGCTCCCATTACCTCTCCACCCCAATTCTTCATATAATCCCACATTTTACAAGCACTTACTCCTGCATTACCTTTATAAAACAAAACAAACAAATTGGCGAAACTCAGAGCTGCCTCGGAGATGCTTTGAGGGGCGTCATCCAAAGAATGCCTCTCATCCACCCCTCACCCCATCATCACTTGGGAGTTGGCGGCCTCTGATGATGGGGATTGTGAAGCCATGACACGGCGTCCGGCTTGCCCCGGTGCACGGTCTTCTTTTTTCCTTAATTTCTGCAACCTTCGAGGTCTTTTTTCTAATTTCCCCTTTGTCGAACACCATCTCTCTTCTTCTAAACCTCCTCTCTTGTTTCTAACCGAAACTCAGGTGCTTGAGTGTGCTGACAGCAAACCTTATTCTGCTACCTCCTACTGTCTCTATCCTCAATTTTCAGCCAAAGGCGGTTGTTGCCCATATATACGCAATGATGTTATTTGCTCTCGTGTCTCTGATTTAGAGTCTCCTGAATTCTCTTTATGGCTTAAGCTCTCTTGCAATTCTACTACTAAATTTATTTGTTTTGTTTATTTATCTCCTAATTCTACTGACTATTCTAAATTCTTCGACTATTTAAACTCCAAAATAGAGGACATTCTATCTTCTTCTCCTTTCTCCGAAATCGTCATTTTAGGTGATTTCAATGTTCACCACCGCCAATGGCTTTCATCTAGTTTTCATGATCCAGCCGGTGAACTCGCCTACAACTTTTCTATCCAGAATAACTTTGAGCAATTGGTGCAACTCCCTACTCGTATCCCTGATCGCCTTGGTGATAAACCCAACATACTTGATCTTTTCTTAACCTCTTATCCTTCTCCTTATACTATTAAACTCTTTCCTCCTCTGGGTTCATCCGATCACCTTCTTATCTCGGTATCTTGTTCTGTCTCTTCAAGTCTTCCGCAAGAACGACCCCCGCCTTCGGCTAGGAGACGTTTGTGGCACTTCGGTGCTGCTAACTGGTCTAACTTGCGGTTGTACTTCTCTGATTTCCCATGAAATGATTATTGCTTTCGTGGAAGAGGTCCCTCGGGGTGTGCTGAGCGCATAACCGAGGTGATTCTCTCTGGCATGGAGGCATACATTCCATATTCTTTCCCTTCTACTAAACCTAACAAACCTTGGTTTAACTCTACTTGTTCTCGTGCTATCTACCGCACCGTCCAATTTCTTTAACCTCCGTTCTTCCTAAAGTTTTCGAATCTATCCTTAACAGGAAAATTTGGAAACATCTCAATTGTTCTAATTTTATCTCTGATCGCCAGTATGGCTTTCGTAAAAAACATTCTACTGATGATCTTCTATCCCTACTTTCTGACTCTTGGTCCTCCGCTCTCCGGGGTTTCTCTGAGTCTTTCGCTGTGGTGCTGGACATATCGAAAGCCTTCGATAGAGTCTGGCACAAAGCTTTAATTTTCAAACTTCCCTCCTTCAGAATCTATCCTTCTCTCTGTGACCTTTCTCTAGTTATTTTCTGGTCGTTCTATAGCATCTGTTGTAAACGGCCACCATTCATCCTTTAAATCTGTAAATAGTGGTGTTCCTCAATGGTCTATCCTATCCCCAATTCTTTTTATTATTTTCATCAATACTTCGTCTCCTATCCACTCCACCCTTCATTACTACTTTCAATTTGAAAAACGTCCCTCCCAACAGCAGTTGATAGATTCAAGAGGGATGGCCTTGGAGCAACTGACCTCTGATCTTTCTCGTATTCCCAATTGGGACAGAGAAAACATAATCGTTTTCAATGCCTCAAAAACTCAATTCCTCTATCTTTCTACTCGGCACAATCTTCCACACAACTATGACATCTTCTTCGAAAACACTCAACTCAAACCTTCATCTATTCTCAATATACTCGGTGTTTCTTTTTTCTCGTGATCTTTCTTGGAAAGATCACATTACTTCTCTCTCTAAACAAGCTTGTAAGAGGTTGGGTGTTCTGAGGCGCCTTCGTGGTTTTTTTACACCACCCCAGTTGTTTGCTCTTTGTAGGAGTGTTGTTCGTTCCTGTATGGAGTACGCCTCTCATATCTGGGGTGGTTCCACACATACAGCTATTCTTGAAAAGGTGGAGTCTAGGTCTTTTCGTCTTATCAACTCTCTGCTCTTACTATCTCTCTCCAATCTCTTTCTTCCCGTCGAATTGTTGCGCTACTCTCCATATACTATCGCTATTACAACGGAAATTGCTCTTCTGAACTCTCACGTCGCATACCTCCTCCATTGAGAAGGAATTGTGCGACACGACTTTCTACACAGTCTCATCCATTCTCTGTCCAACTCTCCGACCCCCAGACTTAACTGCTATGCTCAATCTTACATATACTCTACTGGTGAAGTCTGGAACACACTCCCTGTATCTGTTTTCCCAACTTCCTTCGACTTGCACACTTTTAAACGCCGTGTATCGGGTCACGTTGGCCATTAGCGACCAGATTCTGAATACTCCCCAACTCTGGTGGATACTGGTAGGCCTTCGGCTTTTGCCCACCAGAGGAGACATTATATATATAAATATATATATAATATAATATAATATATATATATATATATATATATATATATATATATATATATAATATATATATATATATATATATATATATATATATATATATATATATATATATATATATATATATATATATATATATATATATATATATATATATATATATATATATATATATATATATATATATATATATATATATATATTATATATATATTTGAAAAATGGGAAGAGTGAAGAGAGAGTTGTAGGTGGGGGAGATGAACTGCTAATTAAGGTGGAGAGGGAGAGATTGGAATGGGTTAATTCTTTTAAATATCTGGGTGTGAATTTTGAGGCGGAGATGATTGTGAGGGAGATGCAGTAGGGTGTAGAATAAGAGAAGGGAAGAAGGTGTTGGGAGTCTTGAGGGATATTTGGAAGAGAGGAAGGTTGGCAAAAGAAGTGAAGAAGAAAATGTTTGAGAGATGCCGTAATCCGTAATTTAACCTCCTGTAAATTTTTTTACTAGGCGCAGATAAGTACTAATTATATTTTTGTTTATTTTAAACATTTATTTCCTAAATTATTTGTTTGTTTGTTTGTTTGTATGATTATTTATTTATTGTTCTTTTTAATATTATTGTTGTTTATAGTTATTATTATTGTTATTGTTGTTA
>SEYY01014173.1:5000-27500 GCA_009176605.1 Armadillidium nasatum | reverse complement strand
TAAAAAATAGTATGAATATGAATAATAAAAATATGTGAATATTCTTGAATATGAATATGAATATTGGTCATATATATATATATATATATATATATATATATATATATATATATATATATATATATATATATATATATATATATATATATATATATATATATATATATATATATATATATATATATATATATATATATATATATATATATATATATATATATAAAATATAATTTTGCTTAATAAATGTAAATATGTTTTATAGAAATATTTTATCTGAAATTTTACCAATTTAAAAATTGATTAATAAATTATTGATAGTTTAACATTTACTTATGTGAGACCCGAATCAAATTAAATCATGGAATCAGTTCAGCAAGTTACAAGAATGACTTATTAATTAAACAATCACACAAAAAAAGAAAGTATAAATTGTTAATATTTGAATAAATTATTCTTCAGTAAATGAATTGTTAATTGTAATTATGGAAATAAGTTGATAGTTCACTTTCAACTTTTAAAGGATTATTATATTAATTTATGCTTTTAAAAGAAAGGTTAGATTAATATTAAGATGATGACTCTGAATCAGGTTTTGTCAAAATATTTACACTTATGTAGCATTTCAGATTTGAAAGTTCTCCAATAAAGATTAATTTATAAATATTTTAATATTATTTATTTTAGGCTACCAAAACTTGAAGGATTTTGATTCATTTTGAGATATTTCTGAGAAGAAAAGTTTAAGTTGATTATGGATTTTAAAACTGAAATTGATATTAAGGAAGAAGTCTTGGAGAAAAGTTTAGAAGATGTAATAAACAATGAACCAGATTCTGAGTGGAAAGAAATTCAAGTATGAAAATCATGTTTATTATATTATTTTTTATTAATATTTATTATTATTATTATTATTATTATTATTATTTATTATTATTTTTTAAAATCTCTTATCTTTTCAACAGACAAAAATCCTTTCTCCAGACATTGACATGAAAGAGGAAATTAGAAATAAAAGACGAAGAAGTGAATATTACGGAAGAACACCCTGAGGATGGTGATCAAATTGAGCAGAAATTTGTATTACAAGAAAGTCAGGTAGGATAGAGAATTTAAAAGTTAATTTGAGTTTCTTAAGAATTAGTTCTTGTATCTTTATAGCAGGACTGTAACTGTGGGGGGGAGGGGGGCAGGTGTATAGCAGGAGTGAAACTGGGGAAGCAGGTGGTATCTCTTACCCCGGACGCCAGGTTCGGAATTATTTGGAAAAAAAAATTAAATGTTTAAAGAAATTATAATAAAATAAAAAAAATGAACAATATAAATGCCTAGATTTGCATGCCATATATATATATATATATATATATATATATATATATATATATATATATATATATATATATATATATATATATATATATATTTATATATTATATATATATATATATATATATATATTGAAACAAGGAAAAAGGAAACAGCAGAAAGAATGCGTAAATATAATGTTGACTACTCGAAATCGAAGATGGCTCCTCAGGGGCTCGTATGTTAAGTGTGATGGGTAAACTTTGTGTGTAGGAAACTTCAGTTGCTTTGTGGTCAGCATTTTGTGCGGATTCAATTTAAGTATACTTTTGAAAAAGTGGCAGAATGATCTGATGTATAGCGAAGTACTGTATCCAAGATCATGAAAGCATATTGTTCTTCCAGAAAAATATTATCCGATAAACACCATCATGGATGTCAGTTGAAATTGGGTGACAGAGACAGAGGATCATTGCATAGGATTATGACAAAAAATTAAAAAAAATAACTGCAAATGTTACTTCTTAGCTAAATACCAGTTTTGTATACACAGTCTGCACAAAATCAATGAGAAGGGAACACCTCATATCGAATATTCAAGGGCGTAATAAAATTGTCAAACTTCTGGTAAACGACGTGAATGCAGGAAAGAGGAGAGAGTGTTGCAATAATCATAAGGATTTGACTGGAGGTCAATGAAAGACATGATTTTAATAAATTTCAATCTTCACCACTAGGGACCGACCGAGGCTGGAATTTTGCCGGGGTCGGGGTCACCCAAATTTGGCCAGGGTTGCCTAAAATATGTAAAGAAGTCAAAAGCACTGAAATTTTAGGTTAAGAAAATTAGATATAAATTTAATTGGTTTATTTAATTATAAGGAAGGAGTAGAATAGCCAACAATCACTTAAATTAATGATTTTATATGCATTTTTTCCGAAAAATTTCAGAAAATTACAGATTTTGCATAATAAAAGTTTAAAAGAAGTACAAAATTTTAAAAACATTTTTTTCTGATTCATAATGGTGATTCAATATTTTTTACATTTCCTAAGGTAAATTAAAAAATGTAAGATAAAATTATCAATATAACCTGTATTTATACATATTGTTATTTTATTGCTATGTATCAAACTTGTATCAGTTAGCTATATTATTTCAAAATTATTATTTTGTTTATACTTTCAGTCAATATGCCTAAAAGATCAGCTTCTGCAGTATTGGAGTACTTTGCAATGTTTCAGGATAGGCTCGAAATAGCTAAATGTAACATCTGCAAACAGAAAATTAGAAGAGGACCTCCGGGTGCCACAAGTAAAAATCTTAATCTTTCAACCAAATCTTAATGGGCATCTAAAATCAAAACACAAAGATTAACATTTACCAGCAGAAATGAAGCGGTCAAAAGAAACAGAAAAGAAAAAGAAAATATTGAAAAACAAGAAAAAAAATCTTAATTTTCTTATATTTTTTTTGAATTTTTTATTTATTTTTATTATTTAACTGATTGAGCTGAAATTTTCAGGGTATATGCATTTTTTCCCGAAGTTCTGAGTTGATTTCGAGCATTTTTCTGAGTCTTTAGCGGTTTGAAAGTTATTTATTTGGACTCAAAGTTGAAAAAAATGAATAGCTGGGTCAAACCACTGGTCCACATGAGCTGAAAATTTAACTGAATTATTTTAGCCCCAATTTCTTGCATTGGTGAGAACAAATTTTTGATATCACGTCTAGAAAAAAAGTTATAAGCACTTGAAAAAAAAAAAAAAAAAAAAAAAAAAAAAAAAAAATTATTTAAAAAAAAAAAAAAATGCTACATACTAATTTTTTATTTCTGAAAATTGTTTAGAGGAGGGACAGGGCAACAACTTTTATTTAGTACATTATTAAATGCTATTTGTTTGAAGCGAGATATAGCCTCTCAAAATTTGGAAATTTTTGAAATTTGGTCAAAAATGGACCTTTTTAAAGGCTATATCTCGAAACCAACGAATTGCATCGAATAAAGTATAGGGAGGAATTTGTAGCCCTATCCCTCCTCTATACACCCATCAAAAATAAGAAATGTTTGTAGTTTTTTTAAATATTTATTAAAAAAAAAAAAAAAAAAAAAAAAAAAAAGGTGGATTTAAAAAAAAAAAATTTGATAGTTGGTCAGTTTTGGGTTCATAACATATTTTCTATAACCCTGGGAACAAAAGTCTGTTAGAAGTTTTTGTAGCCTATAGAATTTTAAATATATAGTCCAAATTTCAGGTTAATCCAAAAAGTGGTTTAGCCTCGCCATTCATTCGAAAAAGTATCAAATTTAAAAAAAAAAAAAATTTAAATTAGACTCAGAAAAACGCTAGAAATGGACTTTTTTTCACCGGGAAAATAAAAACAATTTATTCTGAAAATTTCAAAAGAATCGACTGAAAATTTAAAAAAAAATAAAAAAATTTGAAATTGAATTGACACCTTAAGCATAATTTGCCATTTTAACCCCGGTTTTCCCTAATTTTTAGCCAGGGCCGATTTCAGTAAAAATGGCCGGGGACGGGGCCGGGGCCCCAGTCGGTTCCATATTCACCACCACCAACTGCTTCTTAGTTCTCAAGATACTTTGTTGAACTTGCTTTCCATTCTTGATCCTTTGGAGGATGTACCTAACATTCTAGGTCTTTTCTTAACTTCTAATCCTTCTCCTTATACTGCTAGACTCTTTCCACTTACTATGTTTACCCGAACACTTTCTTATCTCTCTACCCCCTTCTATCTCCAAGTTTTTCGTAGGAAAGACCGTCTGACTATTGCGAGGAAACATTTGTATTGTTTCGCTTCATCAAACTGCTGAGACTTGCGGTTCGTACTTTTAGATTTTCCATGGAATGATTATTTCTTCCCGCTGGGGGAGTTCCTCGGAAGTGATTCCCTTTGCCATGGAGGAGTACATTCCATATTCATTCCCTTCAACTAGACCAAACAAACTTTGGTTTAAAAAACTGCTTTTTCTATCGCTTTTCGCGCAAAGATACTTCTTTCATAAATTAACGTCGTCTTCAAACTCTAAAAACTCATGCAACTTATATTTCATCCTAGAATCGCGAAAAATCTATTCTTCCAAAAACCAAAAACTTTCTTCTTCATTTGAAAATGCAATAATCTTTCTGGTTCCTCTTCCCATGCATTTTCTGGCATTTTGCAAAAAATGTCAACTCAAACTTTGCTTCTTTCTCTTTCTGTTCTCTTGTATCTTTGACGTCACAACTGTGGTGCTACCTTCTGCTAAAACTGAACTCTTCGCCAAAACTTTTGCCGTTAATTCCACCTTAGATGATTCCGGAGCTATCCTTCCTCCTTCAACCGCTCCAACTCATACCAAATACTGTACATAATTTTTTTTCTTCAAATTCTATCTCTGAACTATATATATATATATATATATATATATATATATATATATATATATATATATATATATATATATATATATATATATATATATATATATATATATATATATATATATATATATATATATATATATATATATATATATATATATATATATATATATATATATATATATATATATATATATATATATATATATATATATATATATATATATATATATAATTGTGTCTGTGTGTGAAATGTCATGCAACCACCTATAAATTTTACCCCTGATATATATATATATATATATATATATATATATATATATATATATATATATATATATATATATATATATATATATATATATATATATATATATATATATATATATATATATATATATATATATATATTATATATTATGCAATTTGGATATATAATATATTATTGAACTACACCTTTTTTGAATGAATAAACTTTCTAACTTATAACATATATTCCTAAGTCTAAATAATAAATAACAAGATTTTTTAATTAAAATAATTTTGTGATAAAACAACATAGACAAACAAAGATATTTTGTCCCACCATTTTTTTTGAATTATCATTATCACCATCATTCTTTATTATCTTTCTTCCAACACCCTCTAGGAATTAACTGCTGGTGATTTTTTTGGAGGGGGGAGGGAATGAAACTCAAAATTTCTTTTTCTCTCATTGAAAATGGTACAACACTAGATTTTTTTTAATTTATTTATTTATTTTTTGCCAATTTTGATGAGATTTTTGTTTTTAATTAAAAATTTTGATATCACCAAAAGATAGTTTTCAAAAACGATAAAAGTGATTATTTGTTGTGTGTGTGTGGGGGGGTGCTTGCTTGCGTTTTCGCGAGAGGAATAGCAATACACACCTGGACAGGAAGCGAAATACCGCGACAATTTTATTAAATTCTTAAATATTTTCATGTTCTCAATTATGTTAAAAAATGGTATGTCGCGATTTAACTCATTTATGCATTTATCACCCAAATTTTGTGTGAAAATTTTCAATTTACACTTTTCTTAAAAGTCTACCGACTCCGAGTTTCCGATTTCAGCACATTTCAGGGGGTGGGGGGGTTAATATGGTCTCATTTTTGATGTTTGCATTTTTTTTTTTTTACAGACTCTTATAAGTGATGTTGAAGAAAAGGAAAGTGACGTACTTGAAGCGAGAAGCTCTTCAAGTAGCAAACCTCAAACATCGGCTAAGAATTATGACAAAATGATTGAAAGAATGGATTTGGAATCTCACAATGAAAAAAAGTTTGAAAGTTTGCAATGCAATTATGAATATAATCGAAAATCAAATGTAAAAAAACTTGGTCTGATAAAACCCTCAAATTCAAAATTATTTAAATGTTCAAAATGCAAACGTACTTATATTTGGAAAGCAAGTTTAAAAAGACATATGTTAACACATTCAGATGTTAAATTATTTAAATGCTCACACTGCAGTTATGAATGTAATAATAATAAAGGAGACTTGAAAAAACATGTATTAAGACATGCAGATTTTAAATTATTTAAATGTTCTGACTGTTCCTATGAATGTAATGATAAAGGAGACTTTAAAAGTCATATGTTACAGCATGCAGATGTTGAATTATTTAAATGTTCACACTGCAGTCACGAAACTAATTGGAAAGAAGAATTAAAGAAACACATGTTACAACATTCAGATTCTAAATTGTTTAAATGTTCTCAATGCAATTTCGAAAGTAAAGTGAAAGAAAGCTTAGAATCACACATGCTCACACACACAAATGTCAAAGTATTTAAATGTTCTAATTGCAGTTTTGAATGTAATCTGAAAGAGGACATTAAAAAACACAAATTAACACATTCAGATTTTAAATTATTTAAATGTTCACACTGCAGCTTTGAATCTAAAAATAAAGGAATTTTAAATATGCATATATTAAGAAGACATTCAGATATTAAATTATTTAAATGTTCATACTGCAGTTATGCTTGTAATATTAAAGGAAGCTTAAAAAAACATATATTAATACATGCAGATTTTAAATTATTTAAATGTTCACACTGCATCTATGAATCTAATGATAAATCTAGCTTAAAAAGACATATGTTAAAACATGCAGATGTGAAATTATTCAAATGTTCCCAGTGCAATTATGAATGTAATGATAAAAGTAACTTAAAAAGACATATATTAATACATGCAGATTTTAAATTATTTAAATGTTCACTCTGCATCTATGAATCTAATGATAAAGGAAACTTAAAAAAACATATGTTAAGACATGCAGATGTGAAATTATTCAAATGTTCCCAGTGCCATTATGAATGCAATTATAAAGAAAACTTAAAAAGACATATATTAAGACATGGAGATTAGAGTCAAGCAATGGCAAAGAAATATAGAGAACTGTTGGAAGAAATAAATATAGATAAAGAAAAATCGATATAGTTGAACAAAAATATTTAGTACGAGAGAAAAAAAGAAATTAAATACCAACGGCTAAAAAATGAAATATGAAGAATGTGGGACATGAATAACATCATAGTGATCCCAATAGTAGTGGGAACGTTGGGTGTAATAAAGAGAAGTCTGATGGAGCATCTCAAAAAACTACCTGTGGTAATTAACACCTTGGAGTTGAGCAAAATGGTAGTAAAGAAAAGTATTAGTATTTTGAGGCTTGTGTTGAGCTTTGGGTGAGTGAAAAATAGAAATGGAAGTGTCCTTATGATCAAGGTTTGATCACGGACATTGACCTTATCAACCCCTTAGTAATGGGGAAAAAAAAAAAAAAAGTTAAATTATTCAAATGTTCCCAGTGCAATTTTGAATGTAATGATAGAGGAAGCTTAAAAAGACATATGTTAAGACATGCATAATTGTTTAAGTGTTCCGAGTGCAGTTTCGAAAGTAATGTTAAAAAAATCTTAAAATCACACATGTTTTGACACAATTAAATGAAATATTTAAATGTTGTGATTGCAGTTTTAAATGTTCTCGCAAATGGTTATTAAAGAAACCCATGTTGAAACATGCAAATATAAATTATTTAAATGCAGAGTCCAAACATGAATGCAATCGGAGAGAAAACTTAAAAATAAATAATAATACATTACAAGTCAAGAGAAAGAAAACCTAAAAACCAACGAAGAAGAACTTGTTATAATGTACAAGAAAAAGATGAGCTACTGGTTGATGAAAGACTTAAAAGTGAAGAAGGGGAAAGTAATTCAGAGTATAGTCAGTGGAGAAAATGATATATTGGACTTAACTGAAGAGGGTTCGAGAGAAGAAATTCCACCCATGAGCTATACACATACAAACTTCCATAGAAGATATAAATGATAACAATGAAGATGAATTTTTGAATCTGATTGCGAAAAATAGGGACGAGGACATGGTATTGGTTATAAATCATAGAAAGAAGGTGAAGAAAATAACAAATCGGATAAAATGTTGGTATAATTGACAGGGTACTTAACAAGACTGATAATTACAACATCACAGAAGTAAGCAGGTTATACCATCCAGCAAGTATGGCAGTGGCAGACTCAATGAGAATAGAAATTGTTGAAGGACAGGAAAGACCAACAAAAACTAAGAGAAACAAAAAACCACCATGGGAAATTTAGATTATGAAAACAAATATGCATTCGATGTATATATATATATATATATATATATATATATATATATATATATATATATATATATATATATATATATATATATATATATATATATATATATATATATATATATATATATATATATATATATATATATATATATATATATATATATATATATATATATATATATATATATATATATATATAATATATATATATATATATATATATATATATATATATATATATATATTAAAATTTTTTTTTTTTTAAAAGATTTTTTAGTTTGATTAGTTTTTAGGATAATGATTTTATTAATTATTATTATTATTATTTTTTTTTTTGTCGGAATTAAGTCGCTTATGTAAGTTGTGCAAACATTATTCAATTTCTATGAAATGGTTATTATTAATAAATATTTTATTTCAATAATAAATTTAAATTATTTTTAAAATACATTTTTTTTTTTTTTTTGTAAAAAAAAAAAAAAAAAAAAAAAAAATAAAATAATTTTTTTTTTTTTTTTTTAAATTTAAATTAAAAAAAAAAAAAAAAAAAAAAAAAAAATTTTTATTATTTTTTTATTTTAAAAGTAATAATTATTTTTTTATAATAAAAGTAAATCTGAAACAAAATATTTTAATCTCCTTTTTGTGTGTGTTCGTGCGTGTGTGACCTGAGCAAACAAAAAATTCTCAAGCAACTTATAGGAAGTCAAGAGTAAACCTATAAGTCTTCTCTTTAATATTGTAAGAATTTAATAATTATGTGGGGAAGTTGCGAGAACTTATGCTGAAATTCTTACAAACCTTTAAACACTATATTATGATAACCTATGGGATGCTTGTGGTAATATTTCCCATAAGGATATTGCTAAAATCTATGTAATAATGTGAAAAGAAATTAGAAGTTACCCCATACTTTTTTCCAAATAGAACTGTCATTTGGAATGGGATCTAGGAATATCTCTGCAATTCTTTTTTTTTTTTTTTTTTATTGGACAGGGATCGTTCTACTCTTTTCCTTTTCTCCATTTCAAATAGTTTTCTGGTGAAATTGCTGTGACGGTCTCGGATCTTTCCAGATGTCCTTCCATCGTGGGTGAGGGTATGGGTGAGAAACGGGTCCTTATCGCCTTTGACTGGGCCGCCTACTATAGGGGACCCGAACCTCTGCTAATCATTGAGAAGACTGTCCAGCACTTGGGTGTATAATGTCCGTCTTCGCGATTTTCTCCGTATGGTGCACGAGTTGGGGTCCAGGCGTGGAGTACTGGGAGAGAACTCTTTGTGTCTGGGATTGTCTTAGCTTTTGGGACCGTTCTCCATACTAGTTTATTTTTCAGTCTGTCGTGTACTTTATCGTTTACGTATGTTTTATTGTTATCTTGGCCATTTATCTGGTGATGAAGTTTGGTGAAATTATATGACTAAATCCAAAGATAAAAAAAAAATCGCTCTTAAAGGCGACATCCATCTCACTCAATCTCTCTCGGATTCCTCTTAGGACGGGACAGAGCAAGGGCTTTAACGCTCTTTTCGATAAAATGGTACTGGATTCCCTTGTTGCATCGCATTCTCATTTACTCTATAATTATGGCGGGGTGGAGTTGACATCTTCTTCACCGTCTTTTCTGCCATCCACTCAACAAGACCGCTCTCAACAGTCTCCTTGTCCGCTTTTGACCTTTCTCACAACGTCATCTCGAACACCAAGTACATCAAAGCCTTTTCTCGGACTCTCCTCAAGAGGTTCCTTGCCATGCCTCTTTCCCTTTCTACTTTTACTTACAAACCACGTCACAACCCTTAACGTCCCCTTGTCCTCTCATCCTCAGTGATGCGTTAGAATTCTGTTCTTGGTACATCTGATCCTCAAGTGTCCACAATGAGGAATGGTTCCTGCTGGTACGGGATTCCTTGAGGACTCAAAGTTTAACGTTGACTTTTTTCTTATCTGGGAGGGATTCCATCATCTTTACGCCGGATGATATTCGTTAAGTTTTCAAAAGACTGTGTATGCCACAGAGATCGTTCGGATACGGCTGACGACATTTTAGGCCATTTGCAAACGACATGTGCCTGTCACCATTATATATAGGTTCCTTCCTGATAACGAGGATCCTGCTAGGGCAATCCCTCACCTTCTTTTCATGTTTAGCACCCCGTATCCTCCGACCAAGATTGACATTTGATTTACAGTAGTATACTTGTTTCGTCCTTACATTGTTTCCGATGTCAAAAATTTGGATATTTTCAAATATTGTCGGTCCTCTCACTCTATTTGCCCCTAGTTGCAGTAACAATCATCATCTCTCCTGTGACTGTCCTCCGTGCTGTCCAAATTGTAAGGAACCTCATCTGCTCTGCCCATCTTTTTTCTCTGGAAAAAAGAAATCTTTTAGCAAATCACGTTACATAAACTAGGTCGCCGTGAGGCCACAAAGTATGCGACTCATTTTTGCTCCATACATTTGTTGTTTTAGCTACGAGGAAACTTGTTTTCGATCGTTCAAGTTCTCGGTCATGATTTCCAGGTTGCACCATGTCCTTCAGTCATTACCCTCCTCTGTAAGTCTCCGGCCTGACAATCCAATCCGTCCTGCAACTAATACCCCCCATCACAACTCTCCGATCATGAACAGTGCAGCTGGTCATTAGGGATCCCCGAAGTGTACCTCTTTAACTATTATGGTGAGTTTCGTAGAAGTCTGCGTATCACCCAGCGAGATGGACTCCTCTTGAAGTTGACCTTGAGAAACCGGTTCCGTCTCGTAAATGTCCGTCGTCGATTTCCCCGTGTACATTGTTGGAACCATCCAGAGGCAGTCCTAATCTTCAAACTGCAGCTCCCACTGCACAACGTCTTTATTCCGTTAAATATCCGGCTAACTAGTTTTTAATGGACGTACTCTTTGCGTCGTTTTACTGGGACCTCTCTGGTTATGTCAAAACGTGCCCTATCTCTCTTCGCATTCTTGATGGACGTTGAGGTCCTGCACCACGGAATTCGGACAATCAAGATCTACAGATGTACTTCTCCTACGTCGCGGTGAATTTTGCCTTATTCCAGTGACTCTCTCTCTCTCTTCCCGTCACTCTTGTGAACATCTCGTTTGTCTTTGCATCGTCTGGGGTTCCCTCTCGCCGGGATATGACTATGACGGGGTGTCACTCTAGTGTCAGGGATCACTGATGGTATCTCTGTTGTCCCATCAAGATCGTCCCTAGACACGAGAACGGGCCTCATTCACTACCGATGCAGCCAGCTGTCGTGATCCACCGGTGGATAAAGTGGAGGCGAACCTTGCTTGTCTTTTCGATTAGGACCTCTCATCGGAGATTGGGAGACCCCTGTATGGTTGAGGGTCATTGTTATTTCTCCCACCTCCATGACCTTCTTCCACCGGGGTATGAACCCTCCTCAATGAACTTCGAATGGGCCTCATTTTCACCAAGTCTCTCAAACTACTTTCACGACCGCTTAATTAACGCATAACAATAATCGTTACTGATCATCTCATTGATTGATCGCCATTCTTCTTTCATTATAACAAAATTTATCCAGACTAATTCAAGAATACTCTCTGAAGGCTATATATCTTCAGGAACAACAATTATGAGGCCGTCACTTCTTGCAACCATCCAGGTATATATATATATATATATATATATATATATATATATATATATATATATATATATATATATATATATATATATATATATATATATATATATATATATATATATATATATATATATATAATATATATATATATATATATATAATATATATAATATATATATATATATATATATATATATCGTGTACAATAAAATTAAATTTAAAATTTAAAAAAAAATAAAAAATTTTTTTTTTTTTAAATTTTTTTTAATTAAGGAAAAATAAAAAATAAAAATTAAACAAATTATATTAATATTATATATATATATATATATATATATATATATATATATATATATATATATATATATATATATATATATATATATATATATATATATATATATATATATATATATATATATATATATAGATGAGCATTTTTTATGGCCTTCTTTATATCCTTTTCCCTTTACCAGGATTGATTTAAATCCTCATCTAGGAGGGGTCATACCCCGGTGGAAGGTCATGTAGATCATAGAAGATATGAGAATAACCCTCAACCAAACCGGGGTCTCCCCCAATCTCCGATGAGAGGTCATAAAATAAATTTTTAAAAAGACCTTCAGGTTTGCATTTCTATCAGCATTAAGTTTTGTGCCTTTGCAAGTGATGTCTTAACGAAGATCTTTGATTGCATTCAAATTTGCAATCACAACACTTAAAAATCTTCACTTTAGTATGCCTTAACATATGAAGATTTAGATTATATTTACGGTTGCACTTGTAGTTACAAACCGAGCATTTATACAGCTTCACATTAGTGTGTGTTAGCATGTGACTTTTCATATGTCCTCTGTGATTACATGTGTAATGGCATTCTGAACACTCATATAACTTTATGTTCGTGTGTGTCAACATATGAGCTTTTAAATTTTCTCTCAATTTACATTCATATGAACATTCAGAACATTTAAAAAGCTTAACATTACTATGCGTCAACATATGTCGCTTGAGATGACATTTCTGTTTGCATTCAAAATTGCATTCATCACACTTATAAAATTTCTCATTAGAATGAGTCAACATATGATCTTTTAAATATCTTCTTTTGTTTGCAGCGATAGTTGCAAACCGAACAATTAAACAATTTTAAGTCGCTGTGTGTTAACATGTGTCTGTTTAAGTTCGCTTTCCATTTGCATTCAAATCCACAGTCTGAACACTTGAACTGTTTTGAATCTTTCGGAGTAATTTTATAATCAATATCAGTGTTCTTTAATGGCTGTGCTTTCATACGAGGTGAAGTGTTCTTCTTCAAGGGGATTTTATTATTAATATTCACATCTAATGGAATTTCTCCAAGCTTTAGTTTTTTTGGGATTGTTCTGACAGGATTCCCAAGTGATTTCTTTTTTCTGACAACGATTTTAGCTTTTAGGTTTTTACTACTCAAATTGTCTTTTCTATCCTTTTTCTTTTTCTTGTATTTCTGGAAAAGAAATAAAACAAAATGTAAATAAAAAAAATTAAAGCAAATGGATAAAAACTCATTTTCTCCCCATTTTTGGGTAAAAATTTGAAGATTTTATTTTATTTTATTGTAGAGAAGTGAAAAAGGCAAGGAAGTTTAAAGAACGGTTGGTAAGAGAAATTTTAATACATGATAATTCCTCAGACACAAAAAAACAATAGCAAAAACTTTTATTTTAAAACAATTATCTGAATTAGTCAAAATTTATATTTAACAAATGAATTCTAGACTCCTATAAAAAAATAAGATCTTCATTGTCTAATTTAATTAAGGCTATAGATGAACTAACTACCCTGTACTGAAAACCAAACAAATAACTACCTCTTATGGCTTGGGGATATCTCAATTTTCTATAAACTCAAGAGGAAGTTGAGGCTTTGGTCAAATAATAATTTATACTAAAAGTATACAAACAACTACCGGCTACATCAATACTTTGTTATCCAACAATACTTTATACTTCCCATGCATACTCAAGAATATTTATAACATTTTGTAAATTTAAGGAGTTTTTAATCATTTAAATATATATAAAATTTTACCCAAAAATGAAGAAAAAAAAAACATTAAAATTATTAATTTCGTATTAATTAAGAAATATTGTTAGCAATACTAAAGGATTAGTCATTCTATCGTCATATTACTACTAATTTGATTCTAATAATAATAATAATAATAAATAATAATAACTCAAGCATTCACCTTTAAAAAAAAAAAAAAAAGATTTGGTTTACTGTATAAATTGTAAAAACATTTATTTTGGTAAGTTTTAAACACAAATGTTCATATAAACATTATATTATTAATATTTTCCTATATAGTAACTAAAATTATAAATCCCTAAAACCTTGTTTTTAACTGATCAAAACAACTAAGATTTTAAACCATAATTTTTAAATGACGAAGTTGTTTATCAGTTTTTACAGGTTTTTTTTTTCTTTTATCATAAAGTAGAAAGACGAATAACTATTATTCAACCTAAAAAATTATAAACTTAAATAATTTTAACCAGTTCTATGAATTGCAATTTGGATTTAAAAAGAAATCATCTAGATTCACCACCACTAAATCAACACGTCGAAATAAATGAAAAAATATTAGAAATAAGTGTTTGGAATATCAGTCAATTGAGTGTTACTGGTCCAATGATTAGTTTAGAAGGAAACAATATTACATAACATTTGCTTTATGTGGAAATATCATCATTGAATCAACAACCAATTAATGTCAACATTATGGGCTAATGGCAACAAGTTTCTGTGATCAAAAAGACTGTTCTGACATCTGTAATTTCTTTTCAGTCAATACTGATTAATATATAATTCTGGGGTTAATGTTTTTATTGAACTTTTGGAGAAGGATTACTATCTGATGCTTGAACTTTATTTACTGATTCTAAACTATTCGTCAATGTTAGTTTAGACGATCATTACAAGCTGGGTTGAATCTATTACAGTAAAAATATTATCTCTTCAGTTCTCACTCTCAGCAGCCTTGCTTTCTTCTAGTAGAGAATATTGTCATTTGGCAACACGTATCTTCTCAATGTACAAATTAAAAACTGTCTTTAGTAACAATAATTATAATTAAGGCATAATGATTTGATACATCAGATTTTAAGTTTTAGTCATTCATCATTCCATCCTGAAGGAGTAGAGAGTCCACTTTCTCTCCTTCAGATTTTTATTTTAAATAACATTTTACATATTAACAGCTATCACAAGCAAAAATAAAGATCAATACTGGAAACAGGTAACTGCTACCTAGATGTTACATGAAACAAATGCACACGATTTTATTTAATTACTATATGCTAAAAAAAAAATTACTACAAACCTGTAAAATATTACTGCTTAATTTCGACACAAGAACCAAAGGATATTTTGACTTGGAGATCTCACTGAAGAATTTTTGTTCCTCTACCTCACATTCCATCTTAAACGTTTCTTCTTTTATCTGTACAGGTAAGAGACCATCATACGAGAAATGCGTTTTAATCTGAAATTGAAAATAAAAAAAAATAATTACTAATCTGATATCAATTAAATAGTAATAATTTGAAGAAAAATAACTTTGCAACAGTTGAATAGTATTAAAAAATCATTTTTACAAGCCATTTTATAAATTAAAAAAACAACCATTCAAAGATAATTCTATTGTTTTTAATTAGTTTTCTATTATCTCTTGGTAATAAAAATAACTTCAATTTAGAAAAAACATACATACTATCTTGGTTAAAAAGTTTAATATTTAAGGTATATGTTGACACCTTCTCTCAATCCATTTCTAATGAGACATTTGAACAAAAAGAAAATTGCAACACATGGTCATATTCACTGTCTAAGCAAATCAATACCATGCAACCATATAATGATGTGGTCATATTCACTGTCTAAGCAAATCAATACCATGCAACCATATAATGATGTGGTCATATTCACTGTCTAAGCAAATCAATACCATGCAACCATATTGTGATGTGGTCATATTCACTGTCTAAGCAAATCAATACCATGCAACCATATAATGATGTGGTCATATTCACTGTCTAAGCAAATCAATATCATGAAACCAAATTGTGCCGATCGTAATACTGCAACTGTCAGTTAATCAATGCAATAAATTTAGGGTGTTACGTATCCAAAGATATAAAGTTTGAAAGCACTAGTGCTTCAAAGACATTTACAAAATAATAATAATAAAAATAATAACATACAAAAGCTACACATCCAACCAGTGTTTGCTTTTTGATCGATAAATGAAAGTACAATTATTTGCTGTTTTAAGGGAAAGAACATAATTTACATAACAAACAATAAAAAGAAAATGTGTGCATTTTAAATAAATAATTATTTTTTTTTTAAATCAATTCATTATTAAAATAAGAATTTATAACAAAACTTTAATTCTATCTGAATGTTGTTTAACTTGTAGCTAAGTAAAAGCAAATTTAAATAGATAATGTATGAAACAACTAAGTCTGTTTATAAAGAAAATTGTTGTATAATTATTAGTTGCAATATGAAAATAAAATAATATCTAGAAACTATAAATACGGGCTTTAATAACAAAATGTAAAAATAATGACATAAATTGTAATATTACTCATCAAAATCAAGCTCTAAAATTTACCTACAGTATTGTGCTAAATATCCTACAAGGATATTTGATTTAGATTTATATAATTTTATCGTCAATGTTGGGAAAAAGTTATTCATATTAGACCATGAAATGAACGATGAAAAATGAATGGATATTTCACTTCAACTGTGAATGTTAATTAACTGGAATGGTTTGTCTCAGGTTTTGGCTATTCACTCGAAACTTTTTTTTTTTAAAATGATTTAGGATTTACTTATTTATTTTGTAAATGTTTATATATATAATATAACAAAACTTGAAATTCCCTTTCTTTTTTTAATTAATGACTAACATTGTCATTAATGTATATATTTTTATTTTATTTTTTTTTTTTTGCTCAAATAAAATTTTTTTAGAGCAACAAAAAAATAAATAAATAAATAAATAAATAAATAAATCTGGCCATTAGCAACTAGCAATGCACTGTAATCATTTTTTTTTTTTTTAAGATTAAATTATATACATGAATTAAATATTGTGGATATGTTAGTATGGCTTTACATACTTGATGATTTGTACTTTCTATTATTTCCTAAAGCTCAGAAAAAAAAAAAAAATAAATAAAATTAATATAAAAACTACCAAAAATTAAATCCTATACATGCTTCATATTTTGAATTTTAAAACATTTATTCCCTTCTACAGACAAATCTGACCAATGTTTCAAAAAATTCCTTATTGTGAAATATTAATCAATAAATTACATACCAAAATAAAAATACTAAATAGCATGGTTACAAACTAAAAAATTTAAATTTTCCTGCAAGTTCTAACAACTTAGGATGTTCATTTTTAATATGTCTGAATGAATATCAAGGTCTTCATGAATTTAAGTTCTAAATCTTAAATTCCTTCCACTCATACTGGTTCAGAATTTACACAAAAACAATATATAAAAATTAGTCATTTTCATACCTAATTTTCTTCCATCTTCCTCCTGAGATATCCAATACTTCTTCCATAAAGCAGTTTCCCCCTCTGGAACTTCTTCAGTAAGTTTATTCCTTAAATCTTTCTCCTGAAGGACAGTTCTTCTTCTTTTATATCAGTCTTACTCTATCTCTTCTTAGGACATTATAAGAGACCTTACTTAAGTGATGTTCATAAACCAAAAAAATATTAATTCAAAAAAAAATTTATTTTAAAAAGAGAAAACTTAATTGTATTTATAAAGTTTTTACAAAAAACAAATCTTCTCTTCACTATTTTCAAACCTATCTGAAAATATGATATCAAACTTAGAGTTTTTTGATTAACGATTCATATTTAAATCATTTCATTTCCAATATAAAATTTTTAACTGCAAAAATTATACAATTTCTTTTTATTTATAAAATTTATATAATAAATAATAAACATTACCAGTATATATACATTGTGTTATGCTGTATTTACAATTATTTAAAAAAGGTTAACATTTTAACCTTTATTGTCAGATGCACCTAATCATATAATCAGTGATTTCAAATAAACTTTTACTCATTTTTACAATTACTATCACCAAACCATTCAGAAGAAAAAGGAAAAAGAGAGAGAAGAAAGGGGTAGATCAGGACCAACCTTTATGTTATGTGCTAATTTTCTTCAATTGCAAGGCAACAAAAGATGATATGCTAGAAAGTTTTTGGGTAAAAATTTTACTTCCTATATGTTTTATGGGGTTTTGAGCCTACTTTGATACCCAATATTTTTTTTTTATATCAGGGGTTATGCCATATGAGAATTATCACATTCTAAAACCTCAGAAATGCAACTAGTATTATTTATATTTATTGTTTGTGTTAACATAAGTTTTATGAATATTTATTTATTTTATGGGAAATATATGGCTGCCTATTAACCATATTCTACTCAATATTTACACATTTTAATTTTCTACTTCGTATCAAAAGGGCTCTATGCACCACCCCTTGAGGCACATGCATCACAGGTTGGCTAGCCTTTATATAGATGACAAATTCAACAATTAAAATGATTTTACTATAACCTTTACATAGTAAAGAGAAGAACCAATTTACATATTTAAATTTGCTAAAATGAAGCAGAGGTGTGCCAGAATTCAGGTATTTTCTCAAAGAATAAACATTCAAAATGATCAAATATAGATCAAGCAAGATTCCACCAAATCTTTTTCTTTGTATATATTACTTAAAAAGACCCATTTCATCCCTGCCAATGGACTTGTATGTAGTTATTTACCATATTTGCTAAAATATACTTTGATATGGAGAGTTAGTTTAACAATTAAGCTAACACAGTAACAAATATATTCAAATTTCCTTAACTATAATTTTCAAAATTTAAAGAATTTTACGTTTCAAACTTTGTTCTATGTTAACGAAATGGGTTTTAAAGATTAAACAAAAATTACATTAAAAAATATTAATAGGTATATTTCAAATGAATTTGAAGAATTTTAATAAAACAAGTTTATATTAATTACTTAAACTGAATAAACAAAATGTATAAAGGCAAATTTGAACAAAATTATATATATTCTAACAGTATTTAATAATAATGATAATAATAATTTGACAAAAATAAGTGGTATATATATATATATATGTATATATATATATATATATATATATATATATATATATATATATATATATATATATATATATATATATATATATATATATATATATATATATATATATATATATATATATAAAGGCATAAAATATATATTTTGTTTTTCATGTTATAGAGTACACAAATAATTTTCATTATTTTTACAAAATGCCTATGAATGGGTAACAAACTAATAAAAAAATATATTTTGTCTAATAAAAAATACATTTTTATAACCGACCAAATCTTGAGTTTCTTTTGGCTTTTCAGTACAGCAGCAGAAAATTATTAATTTAGCCTGAACAAAGCATTCAGGATTCTCAGACTAGTTTGTGGTTCAGTCATTCCAAAGATCCGTAGAATATTTCATATACATTTTTTTAAACTGCTTAGTACCAATGTATTTAGTCGATTCATGTATATAACAATTATTTGAACTAGATTGTCTTACCATACGATGGTGAATGTGCATGTTTAATATACTTCATTGGTATCAATGGTCCCGAAGCATTTGACTGCTATGACTGATTAGATATAGTTGGCAAGAGAGGGAGAAAAAGCCTCCTGTCTTAAGTAATCTTCCTCTTCCTGACTTATCTCTGCTATAACCTGCTGAATTTTTCTTTTCATTTTTTTACGCAAATATTCTGAACTCATATTTTTCATTTCTGATGCAACGTACTTTCCAAAGACTAAATACTGGTCATCTTCCTGCGAGAGAACATGTGCTGCCTTCTGTAGAAATGTGTCGTGATCCATCATTGTAAAAGTTCTTATTTTACTTTTCGTATCAATTTCTTCCTTGTCATTTTCTGAATCTTTAACCGGACTTTCGATTTTGGGATGTTCATATAATGCTGTAGTAGTTAAACCATTATCCAATATTTCTTTATCAGTTGTAGTAATTTCCTAAAATAAAGATAGAAAATTAATAAAATAGAATTTTATAAATAAATCCTATATTTAATAAATGACAACTATTATAATTAAATGATTTGTTATAAAAATATTATATACATTAATTACTTACAATATCTTATTACATAATAGTCATTATAATCAATTAAGAAATCCTAAATTACACCTTAAAAAACATAAAACACCCCAGTTATATTTTGTAACAAATTTAGAGCTTCAGGAAGAAATCATTAACAAATATACAGTTACTATACAGAATATAGGTTACCATTTACTACTACCATAATGATTTTGACTGTATGTCTGTATAAGTAAGGAATTGATTTTTAAATGTCTTAAAACAATTAATAATAAATTAAAAATATTTAAATATTTTTTCCCTTAAAATAGGAACATTAAAGCAACCAACAAGCAGCGAAGTTAAAATTAATTTCACAATTCTTTGTATACTTCAGCGTCTTTTAGGCTCTGCGGTTGCTTTTCAGTTTTTTCACACAAGAGAAAGTACTTAGAAGCCCTAAAATGTTAACCCTAAGCTTGCAGAATAGCAATAAATCATCACAAAAAAAAAAAAAAAAAAATCAAACTCCTAGAGAAAGATTAATTTTATTTTTCCCTTTACAAGTTTCTATTAACTGGAAATATTCACATTTTCAGCAATATATATTTTTTTTAAATATATAAACAAAGAGGACACATAAAAACTTGAATCACTCAGTTAAAACATATATGAAAATTCCTATTTGATTAAAAATGTAAGAATTGATAATACAGCATGAACATTCTTAATGATCAATCTTTTAAAGGGATATATATATATATATATATATATATATATATATATATATATATATATATATATATATATATATATATATATATATATATATATATATATATATATATATATATATATATATATTTGGTGACTAAAAACTAAAAATTATACTTCATGTTTATGTAAATAATTTAATAAATTTTATAATGCATATCAACATTTACTCAATATGAATAGCCAAATGTATTTCAGTCATGCTTATAAAGAATAGAGTTGAAAAACCAAAGTAATTGTGATGTGGTATCCAAACACAAAGAATATATCGTACATTTTAATGATTTCAATATTTTAGTTCTTATAATTAAAAACTTTACTTTTTGAAGCAACATATTCACATCTACGCTTTCATCACATTTTTTCACTTAGGTACTGAGAGAGTCAGCATTCACCAGGTTAGGCCTATTCGCTGGCTGTAAGAGTAGATTTACCCTTCACATCTGGGTTAGGTTAAATAGAACAAGTTGGTAAGACGTAAAAATCTGGCTTTTTAGATTTACGAGTAATATTTTGTTAGATCTAAATAGTTTGACATAATCTAACCCAGACATGAAAAGTAAATCTAAGCTTTTGGACTATGAATAGGCTTAACCTGTTGAATGCGGGTTCTCTGTTCCAAAATAATAAAAATATAAATGCTTATATATATATATATATATATATATATATATATATATATATATATATATATATATATATATATATATATATATATATATATATATATATATATATATATATATATATATATATATATATATGCCCCACATCATGAACAAATTAGTTCATGAACTAGTTTTGCAAACAAATTCTAGCTTGGTTCACGAATGATGCTTGGTGTATAAATAAACAATACCCACACTCTATGAAACCTTGTGCTCAGTTATGCATTCGGACACTCAGCATAAACATTGCTTGTGAGCTTGTGAGAGTGCTGTGTTCAAAAACTTCAATTTTTCATTTTTTCCCTTTTTTGTGTTACAGTATTTTAGTTCCCATAATGCCAAATAGAAAGGGAAAAGTGTTTTTGATAACAGATAGTAACAGTAAGAAGTCTAAATGTATTACTATTGAAGTAAAGAAGGAAATCATTGCCAAACATGAGAATAATATTCATGTTTTCGACATTTAGTGTTATTTGTCACTATTTAAGGATATGTATTTCTGAAGCTGAATTGGATTAATTGTATTTATATTAATTTCAATGGAAACATTATTTTGGTTTGTGAAAAGAACCAAAGCCAGGAACATATATATATATATATATATATATATATATATATATATATATATATATATATATATATATATATATATATATATATATATATATATATAGCCAAAATGGCAACCTGGTATTAATTCCTTTCATTATATACAAAAACCCTTGTACTTAAGTACATGGAAAAAAAATTTATATAGTCTAAAGATAAGTATGGCAACCTGGTATTCAAACATTTTGCAAAAACGAAAGACAATCAAAGAATAATCACTTTAGTATTTAGATTTGTATTTTGTAAAT
>SEYY01014171.1:0-2500 GCA_009176605.1 Armadillidium nasatum | reverse complement strand
AATATTTACTGCAATAGAAGAATATCATTTTTTAAAAACATTCCATGCATGAGAAATATAATACATATAAAGCCTAATTGCAGAGTAGACTTCCTCGTAGCAAGTCAAAATTGGTTCTTATAATTAAGCATAAACTCTATACAGAAAAATGGCTGTAAAAAACCTTTATGCAAATGACGTCTCTATATTTCTCTCTAATGTGAAATCTTAATTACGATGAGGAATGTTTTTTTTCCTATCTGTATACGGCTTATTTTAATGTAATTAATGGCGGTTTTTAATAATCGTAATGTTTAGTAATGATATCGCTTCGTCGCTTGTAATGATAAATACGAGTGATTAAGGTTATTAGCTTTAAAAATTGTCTATTATTTGAGTTTTATTTATCGCCCAAATTTACATGATTCTTCGGTGTCTTTTTGAATAATATTAAGGTTGTTCAGTAGGATGAGACGCATTTTGCAATGGGATCAACTTATATATATACCTGAAATTGCACAAACGGAGCTCCGCTTATTTAATTTTATGCTTATGCATACCATGCAATTTACGAGGTACCATTATAAGAATATTCCTTCAGGCAACTTTAAACTTATAAAACTATGACAGGCTTTGTTCATATTAAAATATATATACATTAATAAATATATAATTTTCAACCTTTCTTTTATGCATAGACCTAACCTAACGTGATCTATCTCTATCTACTTCAGTCTAGCCTTATCTACTTTACGATAAATTGGCAATTTCAAAATCTAATCAACTTTAATAGTCTTAAAATCGAGTCTTTTCCTCATTTTTAAAGTAATAAAAAACCTTTGAGGTCACTAAAATTGCACTTCCCTAATTTATGAGTTTATATATATATATATATTATATATATATATATATATATATATATATATATATATATATATATATATATATATATATATATATATTATAATATATATATATATAATATATAATATATATATATATATATATATATTATATATATATATATATATATATATATAATAATATATATATATATTGGAAATTATAATATATAATATATATATATATATATATATATATATATATATATATATATATATATATATATATATATATATATATATATATATATATATATATATATATATATATATATATATATATTATATATATATATATATATATATATATATATATATATATATATATATATATATATATATATATATATGATAATATAATATATATATATATATATATATATATATATATATATATATATATATATATTATATATATATATATATATTATAATTATAATAATATATATATAAATATATATATATATAATATATATTATATATATTATATATATATATATATATTATATTATTATTATATTAATCTATATATAAAATATATATATATATATATATATATATATAATATATTATATATATAATATTTATTATATATATATATTATATTTCTATTCTTTATTATATATTATTATATTTTTTTTCATTTAATAATACTATAATATATTATATTTAATATATATATATTATATTATAAATAAAAAGTATTATATAATCATCTAAAAAATACTTATAATAATTATATATAGGTTAATATATATATAGTATTTATGATGATATACTATTTATAATATGGGTATATATATTCTTATATTATTTGTGGTAATATTGATTATTAATCAGGTATATAATATTATGTATATTTATATATATTATATTTATTCAGTTAGAAATATTTATAGTACTATATTATTCAAAAATAACTTAAAAGTACAGGAGATAAACTTCACTATGAGTTTATATATATTGGCCACGTATCTTTATGTTATATATTATACAGTATAATTAGGAATTGATATTAAGTGAATATATGTCAGTATCTAATTTTAAATATGTTATATTTACCACTATAATACATATATATATACATATATATATACATATATATATATATATATTATATATATAGTATATATATATATATACTATATATATATATATATATTATATATATATAATTATATATATATAAAGGTATATATAATATATATATATTATTGGGAATTATGGTAATTGATTTGAAAAATCGTTAAAAACAGCGCACAACCTTTGTAGTATGAAAATGAAATGATTGTATTTGAGTATATAACCCCCCCCCATGCCTCCCCTATGATAAAAATTTAAGCACAAACCCCCTCCCCCAACCTCCTTCGGGTTAAAAAGGATAAAAGGAAACATAAGCGGATTCAGCGAAAAGGTAATAGGAGACTTGTGTCATGTCATGATGAACCAAGGTCAGTGAATGGGAAAAACTTCCCTTTGTTTGATTGGTTCAGTGATGGTTTTTGTGGTATTATTTGAGATCCTACAATCTACCATTTGATTTCTGTAATACCATTTTGTTTTCAACTATTCAATTGGATTTGGTTTGTGAAGCGGCTTTTATAAAAGCTTTGCATTCA